>JAVKPL010006335.1:0-26061 GCA_032173675.1 Gastrolobium villosum
TTCGACGCAATACATTTTTCGTCAAAAATCTTCAACGGAATCCATTTTTCGTCGAAAAACTTCGTAAAATCAATTTCTTTTGCATTTATTTTATTCATCCATTTTCGACGGAATTCATTTTCCGTCCAAAATCTTTTACGGAATCCATTTTCCTTCGAAAAACTTCACAAAATCAATTTCTTTTGCATTTATTTTATTCATCCATTTTCGACGGAATTCATTTTCCGTCAAAAATCTTCGACGGAATCCATTTTCCGTCGAAAAACTTCACAAAATCAATTTCTTTTGCATTTATTTTATTAATCCATTTTCGACGAAATTCTTTTTCCATCAAAAAACTTCACAAAATCAATTTCTTTTGCATTTATTTTATTCATCCATTTTCGACGGAATACATTTTTCGTCAAAAATCTTCGACGGAATCCATTTTCCATCGAAAAACTTCAAAAAATCAATTTCTTTGGCATTTATTTTATTCATCCATTTTCGACGGAATACATTTTTCGTCAAAAATCTTCGACGGAATCCATTTTCCATCGAAAAACTTCAAAAAATCAATCTCTTTTGCATTTATTTTATTCATCCATTTTCGACAGAATTCATTTTCCGTCCAAAATCTTCGACGGAATCCATTTTCCGTCGAAAAACTTCACAAAATCAATTTCTTTTCCATTTATTTAATTAATCCATTTTTGACGGAATTCATTTTCCGTCAAAAATCTTCACAAAATCAATTTCTTTTGAATTTATTTTATTCATCGGTTTTCGACGGAATACATTTTTCGTCAAAAATCTTCAACGGAATCCATTTTTCGTCGAAAAACTTCATAAAATCAATTTCTTTTGCATTTATTTTATTCATCCATTTTCGACGGAATTCATTTTCCGTCAAAAATCTTCGACGGAATCCATTTTCCGTCGAAAAAAATCACAAAATCAATTTCTTTTGCATTTATTTTATTCATCCGTTTTCGATGGAATTCATTTTCCGTCAAAAATCTACGACGGAATCCATTTTCCGTCGAAAAACTTACAAAATCAATTTCCTTTGTATTTATTTTATTAATCTGTTTTCGACGAAATTCTTTTTCCGTCGAAAAACTTCAGAAAATCAATTTCATTTGTATTTATTTTAGTCATCCGTTTTCGACGGAATACTTTTTTCGTCAAAAATCTTCGACGGAATCCATTTTTCGTCGAAAAACTTCATAAAATAATTTTTTTGCATTTATTTTATTCATCCATTTTCGACGGAATTCATTTTCCGTCAAAAATCTTCGACGAAATCCATTTTCCGTCGAAAAACTTACAAAATCAATTTCCTTTGTATTTATTTTATTAATCTGTTTTCGACGAAATTCTTTTTCCGTCGAAAAACTTCACAAAAACAATTTCTTTTGTATTTATTTTAGTCATCCATTTTCGACGGAATACTTTTTTCGTCAAAAATCTTCGACGGAATCCATTTTTCGTCGAAAAACTCCATAAAATAATTTCTTTTGCATTTATTATATTCATCCATTTTCGACGGAATTCATTTTCCGTCCAAAATCTTCGACGGAATCCATTTTCCGGCAAAAACATCACAAAATCAATTTCTTTTGCATTTATTTTATTCATCCATTTTCGACGGAATTCATTTTCCGTCAAAAATCTTCACAAAATCAATTTCTTTTGAATTTATTTTATTCATCCGTTTTCGACGGAATACATTTTTCGTCAAAAATCTTCAACGGAATCCATTTTTCGTCGAAAAACTTCATAAAATCAATTTCTTTTGCATTTATTTTATTCATCCATTTTCGACGGAATTCATTTTCCGTCCAAAATCTTCGACGTAATCCATTTTCCTTCGAAAAACTTCACAAAATCAATTTCTTTTGCATTTATTTTATTCATCCGTTTTCGATGGAATTCATTTTCCGTCAAAAATCTACGACGGAATCCATTTTCCGTCGAAAAACTTACAAAATCAATTTCCTTTGTATTTATTTTATTAATCTGTTTTCGACGAAATTCTTTTTCCGTCGAAAAACTTCAGAAAATCAATTTCTTTTGTATTTATTTTAGTCATCCGTTTTCGACGGAATACTCTTTTCATCAAAAATCTTCGACGGAATCCATTTTTCGTCGAAAAACTTCATAAAATAATTTCTTTTGCATTTATTTTATTCATCCATTTTCGACGGAATTCATTTTCCGTCAAAAATCTTCGACGGAATCCATTTTCCGTCGAAAAACTTCACAAAATCAATTTCTTTTGCATTTATTTTATTCATCCATTGTCGACGGAATTCATTTTCCGCCAAAAATGTTCACAAAATCAATTTCTTTTGCATTTATTTTATTAATCCGTTTTCGACGGAATACATTTTTCGTCAAAATTCTTCGATGGAGTCCATTTTTCGTCGAAAAACTTCATAAAATCAATTTCTTTTGCATTTATTTTATTCATCCATTTTCGACGGAATTCATTTTCCGTCAAAAATCTTCGACGGAATCCATTTTCCGTCGAAAAACTTCACAAAATCAATTTCTTTTGCATTTATTTTATTAATCCGTTTTCGACGAAATTCTTTTTCCGTCGAAAAACTTCACAAAATCAATTTCTTTTGCATTTATTTTATTCATCCATTTTCGACGGAATACATTTTTCGTCAAAAATCTTCGACGGAATCCATTTTCCATCGAAAAACTTCATAAAATCAATTTCTTTTGCATTTATTTTATTCATCCATTTTCGACGGAATTCATTTTCCGTCCAAAATCTTCGATGGAATCCATTTTCCGTTGAAAAACTTCACAAAAAAAATTTCTTTTGCATTTATTTTATTAATCCGTTTTCGACGAAATTCTTTTTCCGTCGAAAAACTTCACAAAATCAATTTCTTTTGCATTTATTTTATTCATCCATTTTCGACGGAATTAATTTTTCGTCAAAAATCTTCGACGGAATCCATTTTCCGTCGAAAAACTTCACAAAATCAATTTCTTTTGCATTTATTTTATTCATCCGTTTTCGATGGAATTCATTTTCCGTCAAAAATCTTCGACGAAATCCATTTTCCGTCGAAAAACTTACAAAATCAATTTCCTTTGTATTTATTTTATTAATCTGTTTTCGACGAAATTCTTTTTCCGTCGAAAAACTTCACAAAATCAATTTCTTTTGTATTTATTTTAGTCATCCGTTTTCGACGGAATACTTTTTTCGTCAAAAATCTTCGACGGAATCCATTTTTCGTCGAAAAACTCCATAAAATAATTTCTTTTGCATTTATTATATTCATCCATTTTCGACGGAATTCATTTTCCGTCCAAAATCTTCGACGGAATCCATTTTCCGGCAAAAACTTCACAAAATCAATTTCTTTTGCATTTATTTTATTCATCCATTTTCGACGGAATTCATTTTCCGTCAAAAATCTTCACAAAATCAATTTCTTTTGCATTTATTTTATTCATCCGTTTTCGACGGAATACATTTTTCGTCAAAAATCTTCAACGGAATCCATTTTTCGTCGAAAAACTTCATAAAATCAATTTCTTTTGCATTTATTTTATTCATCCATTTTCGACGGAATTCATTTTCCGTCCAAAATCTTTTACGGAATCCATTTTCCTTCGAAAAACTTCACAAAATCAATTTCTTTTGCATTTATTTTATTCATCCATTTTCGACGGAATTCATTTTCCGTCAAAAATCTTCGACGGAATCCATTTTCCGTCGAAAAACTTCACAAAATCAATTTCTTTTGCATTTATTTTATTAATCCATTTTCGACGAAATTTTTTTTCCGTCAAAAAACTTCACAAAATCAATTTCTTTGGCATTTATTTTATTCATCCATTTTCGACGGAATACATTTTTCGTCAAAAATCTTCGACGGAATCCATTTTCCATCGAAAAACTTCAAAAAATCAATCTCTTTTGCATTTATTTTATTCATCCATTTTCGACAGAATTCATTTTCCGTCCAAAATCTTCGACGGAATCCATTTTCCGTCGAAAAACTTCACAAAATCAATTTCTTTTCCATTTATTTTATTAATCCATTTTTGACGGAATTCATTTTCCGTCAAAAATCTTCACAAAATCAATTTCTTTTGAATTTATTTTATTCATCGGTTTTCGACGGAATACATTTTTCGTCAAAAATCTTCAACGGAATCCATTTTTCGTCGAAAAACTTCATAAAATCAATTTCTTTTGCATTTATTTTATTCATCCATTTTCGACGGAATTCATTTTCCGTCAAAAATCTTCGACGGAATCCATTTTCCGTCGAAAAAAATCACAAAATCAATTTCTTTTGCATTTATTTTATTCATCCGTTTTCGATGGAATTCATTTTCCGTCAAAAATCTACGACGGAATCCATTTTCCGTCGAAAAACTTACAAAATCAATTTCCTTTGTATTTATTTTATTAATCTGTTTTCGACGAAATTCTTTTTCCGTCGAAAAACTTCAGAAAATCAATTTCATTTGTATTTATTTTAGTCATCCGTTTTCGACGGAATACTTTTTTCGTCAAAAATCTTCGACGGAATCCATTTTTCGTCGAAAAACTTCATAAAATAATTTTTTTGCATTTATTTTATTCATCCATTTTCGACGGAATTCATTTTCCGTCAAAAATCTTCGACGAAATCCATTTTCCGTCGAAAAACTTACAAAATCAATTTCCTTTGTATTTATTTTATTAATCTGTTTTCGACGAAATTCTTTTTCCGTCGAAAAACTTCACAAAAACAATTTCTTTTGTATTTATTTTAGTCATCCATTTTCGACGGAATACTTTTTTCGTCAAAAATCTTCGACGGAATCCATTTTTCGTCGAAAAACTCCATAAAATAATTTCTTTTGCATTTATTATATTCATCCATTTTCGACGGAATTCATTTTCCGTCCAAAATCTTCGACGGAATCCATTTTCCGGCAAAAACATCACAAAATCAATTTCTTTTGCATTTATTTTATTCATCCATTTTCGACGGAATTCATTTTCCGTCAAAAATCTTCACAAAATCAATTTCTTTTGAATTTATTTTATTCATCCGTTTTCGACGGAATACATTTTTCGTCAAAAATCTTCAACGGAATCCATTTTTCGTCGAAAAACTTCATAAAATCAATTTCTTTTGCATTTATTTTATTCATCCATTTTCGACGGAATTCATTTTCCGTCCAAAATCTTCGACGTAATCCATTTTCCTTCGAAAAACTTCACAAAATCAATTTCTTTTGCATTTATTTTATTCATCCGTTTTCGATGGAATTCATTTTCCGTCAAAAATCTACGACGGAATCCATTTTCCGTCGAAAAACTTACAAAATCAATTTCCTTTGTATTTATTTTATTAATCTGTTTTCGACGAAATTCTTTTTCCGTCGAATAACTTCAGAAAATCAATTTCTTTTGTATTTATTTTAGTCATCCGTTTTCGACGGAATACTTTTTTCGTCAAAAATCTTCGACGGAATCCATTTTTCGTCGAAAAACTTCATAAAATAATTTCTTTTGCATTTATTTTATTCATCCATTTTCGACGGAATTCATTTTCCGTCAAAAATCTTCGACGGAATCCATTTTCCGTCGAAAAACTTCACAAAATCAATTTATTTTGCATTTATTTTATTCATCCATTGTCGACGGAATTCATTTTCCGCCAAAAATGTTCACAAAATCAATTTCTTTTGCATTTATTATATTAATCTGTTTTCGACGGAATACATTTTTCGTCAAAATTCTTCGATGGAGTCCATTTTTCGTCGAAAAACTTCATAAAGTCAATTTCTTTTGCATTTATTTTATTCATCCATTTTCGACGGAATTCATTTTCCGTCAAAAATCTTCGACGGAATCCATTTTCCGTCGAAAAACTTCACAAAATCAATTTCTTTTGCATTTATTTTATTAATCCGTTTTCGACGAAATTCTTTTTCCTTCGAAAAACTTCACAAAATCAATTTCTTTTGCATTTATTTTATTCATCCATTTTCGACGGAATACATTTTTCGTCAAAAATTTTCGACGGAATCCATTTTCCATCGAAAAACTTCATAAAATCAATTTCTTTTGCATTTATTTTATTCATCCATTTTCGACGGAATTCATTTTCCGTCCAAAATCTTCGATGGAATCCATTTTCCGTTGAAAAACTTCATAAAAAAAATTTCTTTTGCATTTATTTTATTAATCCGTTTTCGACGAAATTCTTTTTCAGTCGAAAAACTTCACAAAATCAATTTCTTTTGCATTTATTTTATTCATCCATTTTCGACGGAATTAATTTTTCGTCAAAAATCTTCGACGGAATCCATTTTCCGTCGAAAAACTTCACAAAATCAATTTCTTTTGCATTTATTTTATTCATCCGTTTTCGATGGAATTCATTTTCCGTCAAAAATCTTCGACGAAATCCATTTTCCGTCGAAAAACTTACAAAATCAATTTCCTTTGTATTTATTTTATTAATCTGTTTTCGACGAAATTCTTTTTCCGTCGAAAAACTTCACAAAAACAATTTCTTTTGTATTTATTTTAGTCATCCGTTTTCGACGGAATACTTTTTTCGTCAAAAATCTTCGACGGAATCCATTTTTCGTCGAAAAACTCCATAAAATAATTTCTTTTGCATTTATTATATTCATCCATTTTCGACGGAATTCATTTTCCGTCCAAAATCTTCGACGGAATCCATTTTCCGGCAAAAACTTCCCAAAATCAATTTCTTTTGCATTTATTTTATTCATCCATTTTCGACGGAATTCATTTTCCGTCAAAAATCTTCACAAAATCAATTTCTTTTGCATTTATTTTATTCATCCGTTTTCGACGGAATACATTTTTCGTCAAAAATCTTCAACGGAATTCTTTTTCCGTCGAAAAACTTCACAAAATCAATTTCTTTTCCATTTATTTTATTCATCCATTTTCGACGGAATTCATTTTCCGTCCAAAATCTTTTACGGAATCCATTTTCCTTCGAAAAACTTCACAAAATCAATTTCTTTTGAATTTATTTTATTCATCCATTTTCGACGGAATTCATTTTCCGTCAAAAATCTTCGACGGAATCCATTTTCCGTCGAAAAACTTCACAAAATCAATTTCTTTTGCATTTATTTTATTAATCCATTTTCGACGAAATTTTTTTTCCGTCAAAAAACGTCACAAAATCAATTTCTTTGGCATTTATTTTATTCATCCATTTTCGACGGAATACATTTTTCGTCAAAAATCTTCAACGGAATCCATTTTCCATCGAAAAACTTCAAAAAATCAATTTCTTTTGCATTTATTTTATTCATCCATTTTCGACAGAATTCATTTTCCGTCCAAAATCTTCGACGGAATCCATTTCCGTCGAAAAACTTCACAAAATCAATTTCTTTTCCATTTATTTTATTAATCCATTTTTGACGGAATTCATTTTCCGTCAAAAATCTTCACAAAATCAATTTCTTTTGAATTTATTTTATTCATCGGTTTTCGACGGAATACATTTTTCGTCAAAAATCTTCAACGGAATCCATTTTTCGTCGAAAAACTTCATAAAATCAATTTCTTTTGCATTTATTTTATTCATCCATTTTCGACGGAATTCATTTTCCGTCAAAAATCTTCGACGGAATCCATTTTCCGTCGAAAAAAATCACAAAATCAATTTCTTTTGCATTTATTTTATTCATCCGTTTTCGATGGAATTCATTTTCCGTCAAAAATCTACGACGGAATCCATTTTCCGTCGAAAAACTTACAAAATCAATTTCCTTTGTATTTATTTTATTAATCCGTTTTCGACGAAATTCTTTTTCCGTCGAAAAACTTCAGAAAATCAATTTCATTTGTATTTATTTTTCATCCGTTTTCGACGGAATACTTTTTTCGTCAAAAATCTTCGACGGAATCCATTTTTCGTCGAAAAACTTCATAAAATAATTTTTTTGCATTTATTTTATTCATCCATTTTCGACGGAATTCATTTTCCGTCAAAAATCTTCGACGAAATCCATTTTCCGTCGAAAAACTTACAAAATCAATTTCCTTTGTATTTATTTTATTAATCTGTTTTCGACGAAATTCTTTTTCCGTCGAAAAACTTCACAAAAACAATTTCTTTTGTATTTATTTTAGTCATCCATTTTCGACGGAATACTTTTTTCGTCAAAAATCTTCGACGGAATCCATTTTTCGTCGAAAAACTCCATAAAATAATTTCTTTTGCATTTATTATATTCATCCATTTTCGACGGAATTCATTTTCCGTCCAAAATCTTCGACGGAATCCATTTTCCGGCAAAAACATCACAAAATCAATTTCTTTTGCATTTATTTTATTCATCCATTTTCGACGGAATTCATTTTCCGTCAAAAATCTTCACAAAATCAATTTCTTTTGAATTTATTTTATTCATCCGTTTTCGACGGAATACATTTTTCGTCAAAAATCTTCAACGGAATCCATTTTTCGTCGAAAAACTTCAGAAAATCAATTTCTTTTGCATTTATTTTATTCATCCATTTTCGACGGAATTCATTTTCCGTCCAAAATCTTCGACGTAATCCATTTTCCTTCGAAAAACTTCACAAAATCAATTTCTTTTGCATTTATTTTATTCATCCGTTTTCGATGGAATTCATTTTCCGTCAAAAATCTACGACGGAATCCATTTTCCGTCGAAAAACTTACAAAATCAATTTCCTTTGTATTTATTTTATTAATCTGTTTTCGACGAAATTCTTTTTCCGTCGAATAACTTCAGAAAATCAATTTCTTTTGTATTTATTTTAGTCATCCGTTTTCGACGGAATACTTTTTTCGTCAAAAATCTTCGACGGAATCCATTTTTCGTCGAAAAACTTCATAAAATAATTTCTTTTGCATTTATTTTATTCATCCATTTTCGACGGAATTCATTTTCCGTCAAAAATCTTCGACGGAATCCATTTTCCGTCGAAAAACTTCACAAAATCAATTTATTTTGCATTTATTTTATTCATCCATTGTCGACGGAATTCATTTTCCGCCAAAAATGTTCACAAAATCAATTTCTTTTGCATTTATTATATTAATCTGTTTTCGACGGAATACATTTTTCGTCAAAATTCTTCGATGGAGTCCATTTTTCGTCGAAAAACTTCATAAAGTCAATTTCTTTTGCATTTATTTTATTCATCCGTTTTCGATGGAATTCATTTTTCGTCAAAAATCTTCGACGGAATCCATTTTCCGTCGAAAAACTTCACAAAATCAATTTCTTTTGCATTTATTTTATTAATCCGTTTTCGACGAAATTCTTTTTCCTTCGAAAAACTTCACAAAATCAATTTCTTTTGCATTTATTTTATTCATCCATTTTCGACGGAATACATTTTTCGTCAAAAATCTTCGACGGAATCCATTTTCCATCGAAAAACTTCATAAAATCAATTTCTTTTGCATTTATTTTATTCATCCATTTTCGACGGAATTCATTTTCCGTCCAAAATCTTCGATGGAATCCATTTTCCGTCGAAAAACTTCATAAAATCAATTTCTTTTGCATTTATTTTATTAATCCGTTTTCGACGAAATTCTTTTTCAGTCGAAAAACTTCACAAAATCAATTTCTTTTGCATTTATTTTATTCATCCATTTTCGACGGAATTAATTTTTCGTCAAAAATGTTCGACGGAATCCATTTTCCGCCGAAAAACTTCACAAAATCAATTTCTTTTGCATTTATTTTATTCATCCGTTTTCGATGGAATTCATTTTCCGTCAAAAATCTTCGACGAAATCCATTTTCCGTCGAAAAACTTACAAAATCAATTTCCTTTGTATTTATTTTATTAATCTGTTTTCGACGAAATTCTTTTTCCGTCGAAAAACTTCCCAAAATCAATTTCTTTTGCATTTATTTTATTCATCCATTTTCGACGGAATTCATTTTCCGTCAAAAATCTTCACAAAATCAATTTCTTTTGCATTTATTTTATTCATCCGTTTTCGACGGAATACATTTTTCGTCAAAAATCTTCAACGGAATCCATTTTTCGTCGAAAAACTTCATAAAATCAATTTCTTTTGCATTTATTTTATTCATCCATTTTCGACAGAATTCATTTTCCGTCCAAAATCTTCGACGGAATCCATTTTCCGTCGAAAAACTTCACAAAATCAATTTCTTTTGAATTTATTTTATTCATCCATTTTCGACGGAATTCATTTTCCGTCAAAAATCTTCGACGGAATCCATTTTCCGTCGAAAAACTTCACAAAATCAATTTCTTTTGCATTTATTTTATTAATCCATTTTCGACGAAATTTTTTTTCCGTCAAAAAACGTCACAAAATCAATTTCTTTGGCATTTATTTTATTCATCCATTTTCGACGGAATAAATTTTTCGTCAAAAATCTTCGACGGAATCCATTTTCCATCGAAAAACTTCAAAAAATCAATCTCTTTTGCATTTATTTTATTCATCCATTTTCGACAGAATTCATTTTCCGTCCAAAATCTTCGACGGAATCCATTTTCCGTCGAAAAACTTCACAAAATCAATTTCTTTTGCATTTATTTTATTAATCCATTTTTGACGGAATTCATTTTCCGTCAAAAATCTTTACAAAATCAATTTCTTTTGAATTTATTTTATTCATCGGTTTTCGACGGAATACATTTTTCGTCAAAAATCTTCAACGGAATCCATTTTTCGTCGAAAAACTTCATAAAATCAATTTCTTTTGCATTTATTTTATTCATCCATTTTCGACGGAATTCATTTTCCGTCAAAAATCTTCGACGGAATCCATTTTCCGTCGAAAAAAATCACAAAATCAATTTCTTTTGCATTTATTTTATTCATCCGTTTTCGATGGAATTCATTTTCCGTCAAAAATCTACGACGGAATCCATTTTCCGTCGAAAAACTTACAAAATCAATTTCCTTTGTATTTATTTTATTAATCCGTTTTCGACGAAATTCTTTTTCCGTCGAAAAACTTCAGAAAATCAATTTCATTTGTATTTATTTTAGTCATCCGTTTTCGACGGAATACTTTTTTCGTCAAAAATCTTCGACGGAATCCATTTTTCGTCGAAAAACTTCATAAAATAATTTTTTTGCATTTATTTTATTCATCCATTTTCGACGGAATTCATTTTCCGTCAAAAATCTTCGACGAAATCCATTTTCCGTCGAAAAACTTACAAAATCAATTTCCTTTGTATTTATTTTATTAATCTGTTTTCGACGAAATTCTTTTTCCGTCGAAAAACTTCACAAAAACAATTTCTTTTGTATTTATTTTAGTCATCCATTTTCGACGGAATACTTTTTTCGTCAAAAATCTTCGACGGAATCCATTTTTCGTCGAAAAACTCCATAAAATAATTTCTTTTGCATTTATTATATTCATCCATTTTCGACGGAATTCATTTTCCGTCCAAAATCTTCGACGGAATCCATTTTCCGGCAAAAACTTCACAAAATCAATTTCTTTTGCATTTATTTTATTCATCCATTTTCGACGGAATTCATTTTCCGTCAAAAATCTTCACAAAATCAATTTCTTTTGAATTTATTTTATTCATCCGTTTTCGACGGAATACATTTTTCGTCAAAAATCTTCAACGGAATCCATTTTTCGTCGAAAAACTTCATAAAATCAATTTCTTTTGCATTTATTTTATTCATCCATTTCGACGGAATTCATTTTCCGTACAAAATCTTTTACGTAATCCATTTTCCTTCGAAAAACTTCACAAAATCAATTTCTTTTGCATTTATTTTATTCATCCATTTTCGACGGAATTCATTTTCCGTCAAAAATCTTCGACGGAATCCATTTTCCGTCGAAAAACTTCACAAAATCAATTTCTTTTGCATTTATTTTATTAATCCATTTTCGACGAAATTCTTTTTCCGTCAAAAAACTTCACAAAATCAATTTCTTTGGCATTTATTTTATTCATCCATTTTCGACGGAATACATTTTTCGTCAAAAATCTTCGACGGAATCCATTTTCCATCGAAAAACTTCAAAAAATCAATTTCTTTTGCATTTATTTTATTCATCCATTTTCGACAGAATTCATTTTCCGTCCAAAATCTTCGACGGAATCCATTTTCCGTCGAAAAACTTCACAAAATCAATTTCTTTTGCATTTATTTTATTCATCCATTTTCGACGGAATTCATTTTCCGTCAAAAATCTTCACAAAATCAATTTCTTTTGAATTTATTTTATTCATCCGTTTTCGATGGAATTCATTTTTCGTCAAAAATCTTCAACGGAATCCATTTTTCGTCGAAAAACTTCATAAAAGCAATTTCTTTTGCATTTATTTTATTCTTCCAGTTTCGACGGAATTCATTTTCCGTCAAAAATCTTCGACGGAATCCATTTTCCGTCGAAAAACTTCACAAAATCAATTTCTTTTGCATTTATTTTATTCATCCGTTTTCGATGGAATTCATTTTCCGTCAAAAATCTACGACGGAATCCATTTTCCGTCGAAAAACTTACAAAATCAATTTCCTTTGTATTTATTTTATTAATCCGTTTTCGACGAAATTCTTTTTCCGTGAAAAACTTCAGAAAATCAATTTCATTTGTATTTATTTTAGTCATCCGTTTTCGACGGAATACTTTTTTCGTCAAAAATCTTCGACGGAATCCATTTTTCGTCGAAAAACTTCATAAAATAATTTTTTTGCATTTATTTTATTCATCCATTTTCGACGGAATTCATTTTCCGTCAAAAATCTTCGACGGAATCCATTTCCGTCGAAAAACTTCACAAAATCAATTTCTTTTGCATTTATTTTATTCATCCATTGTCGACGGAATTCATTTTCCGCCAAAAATGTTCACAAAATCAATTTCTTTTGCATTTATTTTATTAATCCGTTTTCGACGGAATACATTTTTCGTCAAAATTCTTCGATGGAGTCCATTTTTCGTCGAAAAACTTCATAAAATCAATTTCTTTTGCATTTATTTTATTCATCCATTTTCGACGGAATTCATTTTCAGTCAAAAATCTTCGACGGAATCCATTTTCCGTCGAAAAACTTCACAAAATCAATTTCTTTTGCATTTATTTTATTAATCCGTTTTCGACGAAATTCTTTTTCCGTCGAAAAACTTCACAAAATCAATTTCTTTTGCATTTATTTTATTCATCCATTTTCGACGGAATTCATTTTCCGTCAAAAATCTTCGACGGAATCCATTTTCCGTCGAAAAACTTCACAAAATCAATTTCTTTTGCATTTATTTTATTAATCCATTTTCGACGAAATTCTTTTTCCGTCAAAAAACTTCACAAAATCAATTTCTTTTGCATTTATTTTATTCATCCATTTTCGACGGAATACATTTTTCGTCAAAAATCTTCGACGGAATCCATTTTCCATCGAAAAACTTCAAAAAATCAATTTCTTTTGCATTAATTTTATTCATCCATTTTCGACAGAATTGATTTTCCGTCCAAAATCTTCGACGGAATCCATTTTCCGTCAAAAAACTTCACAAAATCAATTTCTCTTGCATTTATTTTATTCATCCATTTTCGACGGAATTCATTTTCCGTCAAAAATCTTCACAAAATCAATTTCTTTTGCATATATTTTATTCATCCGTTTTCGACGGAATACATTTTTCGTCAAAAATCTTCAACGGAATCCATTTTTCGTCGAAAAACTTCACAAAATCAATTTCTTTTGCATTTATTTTATTCATCCATTTTCGACGGAATTCATTTTCCGTCGAAAAATTTCACAAAATCAATTTCTTTTGCATTTATTTTATTTATCCATGTTCGACGGAATACATTTTCCGTCAAAAATCTACGACAGAATCCATTTTCCGTCGAAAAACTTACAAAATCAATTTCCTTTGTATTTATTTTATTAATCTGTTTTCGACGAAATTCTTTTTCCGTCGAAAAACTTCAGAAAATCAATTTCTTTTGTATTTATTTTAGTCATCCGTTTTCGACGGAATACTTTTTTCGTCAAAAATCTTCGTCGGAATCCATTTTTCGTCGAAAAACTTCAGAAAATAATTTCTTTTGCATTTATTTTATTCATCCATTTTCGACGGAATTCATTTTCCGTCCAAAATCTTCGACGGAATCCATTTTCCGTCGAAAAACTTCACAAAATAAATTTCTTTTGCATTTATTTTATTAATCCGTTTTCGAGGAAATTCTTTTTCCGTCGAAAAACTTCACAAAATCAATTTCTTTTGCATTTATTTTATTCATCCATTTTCGACGGAATTAATTTTTCGTCAAAAATCTTCGACGGAATCCATTTTCCGTCGAAAAACTTCACAAAATCAATTTCTTTTGCATTTATTTTATTCATCCGTTTTCGATGGAATTCATTTTCCGTCAAAAATCTTCGACGAAATCCATTTTCCGTCGAAAAACTTACAAAATCAATTTCCTTTGTATTTATTTTATTAATCTGTTTTCGACGAAATTCTTTTTCCGTCGAAAAACTTCACAAAAACAATTTCTTTTGTATTTATTTTAGTCATCCGTTTTTGACAGAATACTTTTTTCGTCAAAAATCTTCGACGGAATCCATTTTTCGTCGAGAAACTCCTTAAAATAATTTCTTTTGCATTTATTATATTCATCCATTTTCGACGGAACTCGTTTTCCGTCCAAAATCTTCGACGGGATCCATTTTCCGGCGAAAAACTTCACAAAATCAATTTCTTTTTCATTTATTTTATTCATCCATTTTCGACGGAATTCATTTTCCGTCAAAAATCTTCACAAAATCAATTTCTTTTGTATTTATTTTATTCATCCGTTTTCGACGGAATACATTTTTCGTCAAAAATCTTCAACGGAATCCATTTTTCGTCGAAAAACTTCATAAAAGCAATTTCTTTTGCATTTATTTTATTCTTCCATTTTCGACGGAATTCATTTTCCGTCAAAAATCTTCGACGGAATCCATTTTCCGTCGAAAAACTTCACAAAATCAATTTCTTTTGCATTTATTTTATTCATCCGTTTTCGATGGAATTCATTTTCCGTCAAAAATCTACGACGGAATCCATTTTCCGTCGAAAAACTTACAAAATCAATTTCCTTTGTATTTATTTTATTAATCCGTTTTCGACGAAATTCTTTTTCCGTGAAAAACTTCAGAAAATCAATTTCATTTGTATTTATTTTAGTCATCCGTTTTCGACGGAATACTTTTTTCGTCAAAAATCTTCGACGGAATCCATTTTTCGTCGAAAAACTTCATAAAATAATTTTTTTGCATTTATTTTATTCATCCATTTTCGACGGAATTCATTTTCCGTCAAAAATCTTCGACGGAATCCATTTCCGTCGAAAAACTTCACAAAATCAATTTCTTTTGCATTTATTTTATTCATCCATTGTCGACGGAATTCATTTTCCGCCAAAAATGTTCACAAAATCAATTTCTTTTGCATTTATTTTATTAATCCGTTTTCGACGGAATACATTTTTCGTCAAAATTCTTCGATGGAGTCCATTTTTCGTCGAAAAACTTCATAAAATCAATTTCTTTTGCATTTATTTTATTCATCCATTTTCGACGGAATTCATTTTCAGTCAAAAATCTTCGACGGAATCCATTTTCCGTCGAAAAACTTCACAAAATCAATTTCTTTTGCATTTATTTTATTAATCCGTTTTCGACGAAATTCTTTTTCCGTCGAAAAACTTCACAAAATCAATTTCTTTTGCATTTATTTTATTCATCCATTTTCGACGGAATTCATTTTCCGTCAAAAATCTTCGACGGAATCCATTTTCCGTCGAAAAACTTCACAAAATCAATTTCTTTTGCATTTATTTTATTAATCCATTTTCGACGAAATTCTTTTTCCGTCAAAAAACTTCACAAAATCAATTTCTTTTGCATTTATTTTATTCATCCATTTTCGACGGAATACATTTTTCGTCAAAAATCTTCGACGGAATCCATTTTCCATCGAAAAACTTCAAAAAATCAATTTCTTTTGCATTAATTTTATTCATCCATTTTCGACAGAATTGATTTTCCGTCCAAAATCTTCGACGGAATCCATTTTCCGTCAAAAAACTTCACAAAATCAATTTCTCTTGCATTTATTTTATTCATCCATTTTCGACGGAATTCATTTTCCGTCAAAAATCTTCACAAAATCAATTTCTTTTGCATATATTTTATTCATCCGTTTTCGACGGAATACATTTTTCGTCAAAAATCTTCAACGGAATCCATTTTTCGTCGAAAAACTTCATAAAATCAATTTCTTTTGCATTTATTTTATTCATCCATTTTCGACGGAATTCATTTTCCGTCGAAAAATTTCACAAAATCAATTTCTTTTGCATTTATTTTATTCATCCGTTTTCGATGGAATTCATTTTCCGTCAAAAATCTACGACAGAATCCATTTTCCGTCGAAAAACTTACAAAATCAATTTCCTTTGTATTTATTTTATTAATCTGTTTTCGACGAAATTCTTTTTCCGTCGAAAAACTTCAGAAAATCAATTTCTTTTGTATTTATTTTAGTCATCCGTTTTCGACGGAATACTTTTTTCGTCAAAAATCTTCGTCGGAATCCATTTTTCGTCGAAAAACTTCAGAAAATAATTTCTTTTGCATTTATTTTATTCATCCATTTTCGACGGAATTCATTTTCCGTCCAAAATCTTCGACGGAATCCATTTTCCGTCGAAAAACTTCACAAAATAAATTTCTTTTGCATTTATTTTATTAATCCGTTTTCGAGGAAATTCTTTTTCCGTCGAAAAACTTCACAAAATCAATTTCTTTTGCATTTATTTTATTCATCCATTTTCGACGGAATTAATTTTTCGTCAAAAATCTTCGACGGAATCCATTTTCCGTCGAAAAACTTCACAAAATCAATTTCTTTTGCATTTATTTTATTCATCCGTTTTCGATGGAATTCATTTTCCGTCAAAAATCTTCGACGAAATCCATTTTCCGTCGAAAAACTTACAAAATCAATTTCCTTTGTATTTATTTTATTAATCTGTTTTCGACGAAATTCTTTTTCCGTCGAAAAACTTCACAAAAACAATTTCTTTTGTATTTATTTTAGTCATCCGTTTTCGACGGAATACTTTTTTCGTCAAAAATCTTCGACGGAATCCATTTTTCGTCGAGAAACTCCTTAAAATAATTTCTTTTGCATTTATTATATTCATCCATTTTCGACGGAATTCATTTTCCGTCCAAAATCTTCGACGGGATCCATTTTCCGGCGAAAAACTTCACAAAATCAATTTCTTTTTCATTTATTTTATTCATCCATTTTCGACGGAATTCATTTTCCGTCAAAAATCTTCACAAAATCAATTTCTTTTGCATTTATTTTATTCATCCGTTTTCGACGGAATACATTTTTCGTCAAAAATCTTCAACGGAATCCATTTTTCGTCGAAAAACTTCATAAAATCAATTTCTTTTGCATTTATTTTATTCATCCATTTTCGACGGAATTCATTTTCCGTCCAAAATCTTTTACGGAATCCATTTTCCTTCGAAAAACTTCACAAAATCAATTTCTTTTGCATTTATTTTATTCATCCATTTTCGACGGAATTCATTTTCCGTCAAAAATCTTCGACGGAATCCATTTTCCGTCGAAAAACTTCACAAAATCAATTTCTTTTGCATTTATTTTATTAATCCATTTTCGACGAAATTCTTTTTCCGTCAAAAAACTTCACAAAATCAATTTCTTTGGCATTTATTTTATTCATCCATTTTCGACGGAATACATTTTTCGTCAAAAATCTTCGACAGAATCCATTTTCCATCGAAAAACTTCAAAAAATCAATTTCTTTTGCATTTATTTTATTCATCCATTTTCGACAGAATTCATTTTCCGTCCAAAATCTTCGACGGAATCCATTTTCCGTCGAAAAACTTCACAAAATCAATTTCTTTTGCATTTATTTTATTCATCCATTTTCGACGGAATTCATTTTCCGTCAAAAATCTTCACAAAATCAATTTCTTTTGCATTTATTTTATTCATCCGTTTTCGACGGAATACATTTTCCGTCAAAAATCTTCGACGGAATCCATTTTCCGTCGAAAAACATCACAAAATCAATTTCTTTTGCATTTATTTTATTAATCCATTTTCGACGAAATTCTTTTTCCGTCGAAAAACTTCACAAAATCAATTTCTTTTCCATTTATTTTATTCAACCATTTTCGATGGAATACATTTTTCGTCAAAAATCTTCGACGGAATCCATTTTCCATCGAAAAACTTCATAAAATCAATTTCTTTTGCATTTATTTTATTCATCCATTTTCGACGGAATTCATTTTCCGTCCAAAATCTTCGACGGAATCCATTTTCCATCGAAAAACTTCACAAAATAAATTTCTTTTGCATTTATTTTATTAATCCGTTTTCGAGGAAATTCTTTTTCCGTCGAAAAACTTCACAAAATCAATTTCTTTTGCATTTATTTTATTCATCCATTTTCGACGGAATTAATTTTTCGTCAAAAATCTTCGACGGAATCCATTTTCCGTCGAAAAACTTCACAAAATCAATTTCTTTTGCATTTATTTTATTCATCCGTTTTCGATGGAATTCATTTTCCGTCAAAAATCTTCGACGAAATCCATTTTCCGTCGAAAAACTTCACAAAATCAATTTCCTTTGTATTTATTTTATTAATCTGTTTTCGACGAAATTCTTTTTCCGTCGAAAAACTTCACAAAAACAATTTCTTTTGTATTTATTTTAGTCATCCGTTTTTGACAGAATACTTTTTTCGTCAAAAATCTTCGACGGAATCCATTTTTCGTCGAGAAACTCCATAAAATAATTTCTTTTGCATTTATTTTATTCATCCATTTTCGACAGAATTCATTTTCCGTCCAAAATCTTCGACGGAATCCATTTTCCGGCGAAAAACTTCACAAAATCAATTTCTTTTGCATTTATTTTATTCATCCATTTTCGACGGAATTCATTTTCCGTCAAAAATCTTCACAAAATCAATTTCTTTTGCATTTATTTTATTCATCCGTTTTCGACGGAATACATTTTTCGTCAAAAATCTTCAACGGAATCCATTTTTCGTCGAAAAACTTCATAAAATCAATTTCTTTTGCATTTATTTTATTCATCCATTTTCGACGGAATTCATTTTCCGTCCAAAATCTTTTACGGAATCCATTTTCCTTCGAAAAACTTCACAAAATCAATTTCTTTTGCATTTATTTTATTCATCCATTTTCGACGGAATTCATTTTCCGTCAAAAATCTTCGACGGAATCCATTTTCCGTCGAAAAACTTCACAAAATCAATTTCTTTTGCATTTATTTTATTAATCCATTTTCGACGAAATTCTTTTTCCGTCAAAAAACTTCACAAAATCAATTTCTTTGGCATTTATTTTATTCATCCATTTTCGACGGAATACATTTTTCGTCAAAAATCTTCGACAGAATCCATTTTCCATCGAAAAACTTCAAAAAATCAATTTCTTTTGCATTTATTTTATTCATCCATTTTCGACAGAATTCATTTTCCGTCCAAAATCTTCGACGGAATCCATTTTCCGTCGAAAAACTTCACAAAATCAATTTCTTTTGCATTTATTTTATTCATCCATTTTCGACGGAATTCATTTTCCGTCAAAAATCTTCACAAAATCAATTTCTTTTGCATTTATTTTATTCATCCGTTTTCGACGGAATACATTTTTCGTCAAAAATCTTCAACGGAATCCATTTTTCGTCGAAAAACTTCATAAAATCAATTTCTTTTGCATTTATTTTATTCATCCATTTTCGACGGAATTCATTTTCCGTCAAAAATCTTCGACGGAATCCATTTTCCGTCGAAAAACTTCACAAAATCAATTTCTTTTGCATTTATTTTATTCATCCGTTTTCGATGGAATTCATTTTCCGTCAAAAATCTTCGACGAAATCCATTTTCCGTCGAAAAATTTACAAAATAAATTTCCTTTGTATTTATTTTATTAATCTGTTTTCGACGAAGTTCTTTTTCCGTCGAAAAACTTCAGAAAATCAATTTCATTTGTATTTATTTTAGTCATCCGTTTTCGACGGAATACTTTTTGCGTCAAAAATCTTCGACGGAATCCATTTTTTGTCGAAAAACTTTATAAAATAATTTTTTTGCATTTATTTTATTCATCCATTTTCGACGGAATTCATTTTCCATCAAAAATCTTCGACGGAATCCATTTCCGTCGAAAAACTTCACAAAATCAATTTCTTTTGCATTTATTTTATTCATCCATTGTCGACGGAATTCATTTTCCGCCAAAAATGTTCACAAAATCAATTTCTTTTGCATTTATTTTATTAATCCGTTTTCGACGGAATACATTTTTCGTCAAAATTCTTCGATAGAGTCCATTTTTCGTCGAAAAACTTCATAAAATCAATTTCTTTTGCATTTATTTTATTCATCCATTTTCGACGGAATTCATTTTCCGTCAAAAATCTTCGACGGAATCCATTTTCCGTCGAAAAACTTCACAAAATCAATTTCTTTTGCATTTATTTTATTAATCCGTTTTCGACGAAATTCTTTTTCCGTCGAAAAACTTCACAAAATCAATTTCTTTTCCATTTATTTTATTCATCCATTTTCGACGGAATACATTTTTCGTCAAAAATCTTCGACGGAATCCATTTTCCATCGAAAAACTTCATAAAATCAATTTCTTTTGCATTTATTTTATTCATCCATTTTCGACGGAATTCATTTTCCGTCCAAAATCTTCGACGGAATCCATTTTCCGTCGAAAAACTTCTCAAAATCAATTTCTTTTGCATTTATTTTATTAATCCGTTTTCGACGAAATTCTTTTTCCGTTGATAAACTTCACAAAATCAATTTCTTTTGCATTTATTTTATTCATCCATTTTCGACGGAATTAATTTTTCGTCAAAAATCTTCGACGGAATCCATTTTCCGTCGAAAAACTTCACAAAATCAATTTCTTTTGCATTTATTTTATTCATCCATTTTCGATGGAATTCATTTTCCGTCGAAAAATTTACAAAATCAATTTCCTTTGTATTTATTTTATTAATCTGTTTTCGACGAAATTCTTTTTCCTTCGAAAAACTTCACAAAATCAATTTCTTTTGTATTTATTTTAGTCATCCGTTTTCGACGGAATACTTTTTTCGTCAAAAATCTTCGACGGAATCCATTTTTCGTCGAAAAACTCCATAAAATAATTTCTTTTGCATTTATTATATTCATCCATTTTCGACGGAATTCATTTTACGTCCAAAATCTTCGACGGAATCCATTTTCCGGCAAAAACTTCACAAAATCAATTTCTTTTGCATTTATTTTATTCATCCATTTTCGACGGAATTCATTTTCCGTCAAAAATCTTCGACGGAATCCATTTTCCATCGAAAAACTTCAAAAAATCAATTTCTTTTGCATTTATTTTATTCATCCATTTTCGACAGAATTCATTTTCCGTCCAAAATCTTCGACGGAATCCATTTTCCGTCGAAAAACTTCACAAAATCAATTTCTTTTGCATTTATTTTATTCATCCATTTTCGACGGAATTCATTTTCCGTCAAAAATCTTCACAAAATCAATTTCTTTTGCATTTATTTTATTCATCCGTTTTCGACGGAATACATTTTTCGTCAAAAATCTTCAACGGAATCCATTTTTCGTCGAAAAACTTCATAAAATCAATTTCTTTTCCATTTATTTTATTCGTCCATTTTCGACGGAATACATTTTTCGTCAAAAATCTTCGACGGAATCCATTTTCCATCGAAAAACTTCATAAAATCAATTTCTTTTGCATTTATTTTATTCATCCATTTTCGACGGAATTCATTTTCCGTCCAAAATCTTCGACGGAATCCATTTTCCGTCGAAAAACTTCACAAAATCAATTTCTTTTGCATTTATTTTTATTAATCCGTTTTCGACGAAATTCTTTTTCCGTCGAAAAACTTCACAAAATCAATTTCTTTTGCATTTATTTTATTCCTCCATTTTCGACGGAATTAATTTTTCGTCAAAAATCTTCGACGGAATCCATTTTCCGTCAAAAAACTTCACAAAATCAATTTCTTTTGCATTTATTTTATTCATCCGTTTTCGATGGAATTCATTTTCCGTCAAAAATCTTCGACGAAATCCATTTTCCGTCGAAAAACTTACAAAATCAATTTCCTTTGTATTTATTTTATTAATCTGTTTTCGACGAAATTCTTTTTCCGTCGAAAAACTTCACAAAATCAATTTCTTTTGTATTTATTTTAGTCATCCGTTTTCGACGGAATACTTTTTTCGTCAAAAATCTTCGACGGAATCCATTTTTCGTCGAAAAACTCCAGAAAATAATTTCTTTTGCATTTATTATATTCATCCATTTTCGACGGAATTCATTTTCCGTCCAAAATCTTCGACGGAATCCATTTTCCGGCAAAAACTTCACAAAATCAATTTCTTTTGCATTTATTTTATTCATCCATTTTCGACGGAATTCATTTTCCGTCAAAAATCTTCACAAAATCAATTTCTTTTGCATTTATTTTATTCATCCGTTTTCGACGGAATACATTTTTCGACAAAAATCTTCAACGGAATCCATTTTTCGTCGAAAAACTTCATAAAATCAATTTCTTTTGCATTTATTTTATTCATCCATTTTCGACGGAATTCATTTTCCGTCAAAAATCTTCGACGGAATCCATTTTCCGTCGAAAAACTTCACAAAATCAATTTCTTTTGCATTTATTTTATTCATCCGTTTTCGATGGAATTTATTTTCCGTCAAAAATCTACGACGGAATCCATTTTCCGTCGAAAAACTTACAAAATCAATTTCCTTTGTATTTATTTTATTAATCCGTTTTCGACGAAATTCTTTTTCCGTCGAAAAACTTAGAAAATCAATTTCTTTTGCATTTATTTTATTCATCCATTTTCGACGGAATACTTTTTTCGTCAAAAATCTTCGACGGAATTAATTTTTCGTCGAAAAACTTCATAAAATAATTTTTTTGCATTTATTTTATTCATCCATTTTCGACGGAATTCATTTTCCGTCAAAAATCTTCGACGGAATCCATTTTCCGTCGAAAAACTTCACAAAATCAATTTCTTTTGCATTTATTTTATTCATCCATTGTCGACGGAATTCATTTTCCGCCAAAAATGTTCACAAAATCAATTTCTTTTGCATTTATTTTATTAATCCGTTTTCGACGGAATACATTTTTCGTCAAAATTCTTCGATGGAGTCCATTTTTCGTCGAAAAACTTCATAAAATCAATTTCTTTTGCATTTATTTTATTCATCCATTTTCGACGGAATTCATTTTCCGTCAAAAATCTTCGACGGAATCCATTTTCCGTCGAAAAACTTCACAAAATCAATTTCTTTTGCATTTATTTTATTAATCCGTTTTCGACGAAATTCTTTTTCCGTCGAAAAACTTCACAAAATCAATTTCTTTTCCATTTATTTTATTCATCCGTTTTCGACGGAATACATTTTTCGTCAAAAATCTTCGACGGAATCCATTTTCCATCGAAAAACTTCATAAAATCAATTTCTTTTGCATTTATTTTATTCATCCATTTTCGACGGAATTCATTTTCCGTCCAAAATCTTCGACGGAATCCATTTTCCGTCGAAAAACTTCACAAAATCAATTTCTTTTGCATTTATTTTATTAATCCGTTTTCGACGAAATTCTTTTTCCGTCGAAAAACTTCACAAAATCAATTTCTTTTGCATTTATTTTATTCATCCATTTTCGACGGAATTAATTTTTCGTCAAAAATCTTCGACAGAATCCATTTTCCATCAAAAAACTTCACAAAATCAATTTCTTTTGCATTTATTTTATTCATCCATTTTCGACGGAATTCATTTTCCGTCAAAAATCTTCACAAAATCAATTTCCTTTGTATTTATTTTATTAATCTGTTTTCGACGGAATCCATTTTCCGTCGAAAAACTTCACAAAATCAATTTCTTTTGCATTTATTTTATTCATCCATTTTCGACGGAATTCATTTTCCGTCAAAAATCTTCGACGGAATCCATTTTCCGTCGAAAAACTTCATAAAATCAATTTCTTTTGCATTTATTTTATTCATCCATTGTCGACGGAATTCATTTTCCGCCAAAAATGTTCACAAAATCAATTTCTTTTGCATTTATTTTATTAATCCGTTTTCGACGGAATACATTTTTCGTCAAAATTCTTCGATGGAATCCATTTTTCGTCGAAAAACTTCATAAAATCAATTTCTTTTGCATTTATTTTATTCATCCATTTTCGACGGAATTCATTTTCCGTCAAAAATCTTCGACGGAATCCATTTTCCGTCGAACAACTTCACAAAATCAATTTCTTTTGCATTTATTTTATTAATCCGTTTTCGACGAAATTCTTTTTCCGTCGAAAAACTTCACAAAATCAATTTCTTTTCCATTTATTTTATTCATCCATTTTCGACGGAATACATTTTTCGTCAAAAATCTTCGACGGAATCCATTTTCCATCGAAAAACTTCATAAAATCAATTTCTTTTGCATTTATTTTATTCATCCATTTTCGACGGAATTCATTTTCCGTCCAAAATCTTCGACGGAATCCATTTTCCGTCGAAAAACTTCACAAAATCAATTTCTTTTGCATTTATTTTATTAATCCGTTTTCGACGAAATTCTTTTTCCGTTGAAAAACTTCACAAAATCAATTTCTTTTGCATTTATTTTATTCATCCATTTTCGACGGAATTAATTTTTCGTCAAAAATCTTCGACGGAATCCATTTTCCGTCGAAAAACTTCACAAAATCAATTTCTTTTGCATTTATTTTATTCATCCATTTTCCATTTTCCGTCAAAAATCTTCGACGGAATCCATTTTCCGTCGAAAAACTTTACAAAATCAATTTCCTTTGCATTTATTTTATTAATCCTGTTTTCGACGGAATTCTTTTTCCATTTTTCGAAAAACTTCACAAAATCAATTTCTTTTGCATTTATTTTATTCATCCGTTTTCGACGGAATTCTTTTTCCGTCAAAAATCTTCGACGGAATCCATTTTTCGTCGAAAAATCATAAAATCAATTTCTTTTGCATTTATTTTATTCATCCATTTTCGACGGAATTCATTTTCCGTCCAAAATCTTCGACGGAATCCATTTTCCGGCAAAAACTTCATAAAATCAATTTCTTTTGCATTTATTTTATTCATCCATTTTCGACGGAATTCATTTTCCGTCAAAAATCTTCGACGGAATCCATTTTCCATCGAAAAACTTCAAAAAATCAATTTCTTTTGCATTTATTTTATTCATCCATTTTCGACAGAATTCATTTTCCGTCAAAAATCTTCGACGGAATCCATTTTCCGTCGAAAAACTTCACAAAATCAATTTCTTTTGCATTTATTTTATTCATCCGTTTTCGATGGAATTCATTTTCCGTCAAAAATCTACGACGGAATCCATTTTCCGTCGAAAAACTTCACAAAATCAATTTCCTTTGTATTTATTTTATTAATCCGTTTTCGACGTCAAAAATTCTCCATTTTCCGTCGAAAAACTTCAGAAAATCAATTTCTTTTGCATTTATTTTATTCATCCGTTTTCGACGGAATAATTTTTCGTCAAAAATCTTCGACGGAATCCATTTTCCATCGAAAAACTTCACAAAATCAATTTTTTTGCATTTATTTTATTCATCCGTTTTCGACGGAATTCATTTTCCGTCAAAAATCTTCGACGAAATCCATTTTCCGTCGAAAAACTTACAAAATCAATTTCCTTTGTATTTATTTTATTAATCTGTTTTCGACGAAATTCTTTTTCCGTCGAAAAACTTCACAAAATCAATTTCTTTTGTATTTATTTTAGTCATCCATTTTCGACGGAATACTTTTTTCGTCAAAAATCTTCGACGGAATCCATTTTTCGTCGAAAAACTCCATAAAATAATTTCTTTTGCATTTATTATATTCATCCA
>JAVKPL010006336.1:0-25687 GCA_032173675.1 Gastrolobium villosum
TAATAAGAAATTGCAGAAAATATAAATGGAGACAAGCTCCTTACAAGGATAAATTGCAGAAAATAAACCCAGAAAGCCTTAACTCCCCCTCAAACCAAATACCTAGGCTCAAGAGTTCCCTGGAGGTCTCTCATTTCCCCCACTAACCAATTCTGAATACATGCATAATCAAACCTCACCCTAAACATCTCTATATATACTAATTTCTAATTAATGGACTTGATTACTTTATTGAAGGTCCATCATATACTAATTCCTAATTAATGGGCTTGATTACTTTATTGAAGACCCATCATATATTAATTCCTAATTAATGAGCTTGATTACTTTATTGATGTGCTTGATTACTTTATTGAAGGCCCATCATATACTAATTCCTAATTAATGGGCTTGATTACTTTATTGAAGACCCATCAGATACTTGGTGCTCTCATTATTGGCCACAACTAAAAACTAAGGGCTCGTTTGGTGCAAAGGATAGGGTAAGAGTAGAATATAATACGGGGCTGATAAAGATATGATATAATATGAGACTGATAAGCCTATATCATGTCGTGTTTGATGAGCACCTGATTAGTAATCTGATAAGATTATGTAGAAGGAGAAAAGAGAAAGAAAAAATAAAATATAATGCAATAAATACAAATATAGTGGATAGCGTGGGAATATATTGAGTAGCGTGGAGATATATTGGGTATCCAATATTGATATCCTATCCTATTGAATCCTAACCCAGCTCTCCCCATAAGATAAAAAATCATGTATTGGATAGGATAAAATGAGACACTATGATAAGCTAATCATATCCTACTGACTCACCAAACAAGAGATAAAACTAGGATATTATAAGTTATCCTATCCTAATTTCTTTATCAGGTGCTCTAAACAGGTCGTTTATGGCAAAAAGTGAAAGGCAAGGAAAGTTCAAAAGCAGAAATACCACACTAATATAATTCTTAACAAGATCAGGACTTCCATTCGCATGAATTTGCTGATAAATAAGGGCTGGTGCACAAGGCTCCATGACTTTACAAGAGTAGGAGTAAAAGGACAACAATTATAAGAGGTTTTATTTTTGCAAATTTACAAAATAACTAATTTTTAGACTAACAAGTAATTTATCCAAATGATTCAAATTATTAAGGCTCCTAGAAATTTATCTACAAAGTATTTTGGCATCTTAATTATTGGCAGAAATGGTCCTAACAAATTATGACTTAATATTATTGACATATTCTGTTTCTTTTATTCAGCTAACAAACATGGAAAGCTGTAAAAGTACCTTGTAAGTCTCTGCATAAACAGGCAAATAACGAAGCTCAGTGGTTAATTCTCCCCATGTCTCAATCATAATCAAAGCCTTGTTGCGGTTATTAAGAACAGTCTGAGGGTCATCAATGAGCTTGACCATCTCATCAAGGACTCTCTCAGCTGACACCTCGGAGAAAGCCTTGTCACAATTCTGGACTAATGCTTCAAGCAAAACCAAAGCCAGGTACTGACCTCTAGGACTATTGGTCATGACCCTTTTCTTTATTGCACGCACCAATTCAGCAGTGTTAAGTTTTTCAGTATTGACCAAGTCACATATATGAAGAATGATATCCCAATCAGGGTCATCAAGGTCCTCAGAGGTAGCATCCCCAACAAGTTTATCAGCATGGTTTGGTTCCTGAAAAAACTCCTTAACCTTGAAGCTCATAGAACTCATGCTAGCACTCATCTTTCTACCAACCTCAGCACCACCAATTCTTATGCGCTCTCCCAAGGCGTTGACTTTTCCCTTCAAATTATCACTCATCTTTACTTATTGATGATACCCTTTGAATGGCCTCAGAGACAGAACTTCAAATAGTGTATTTCGGATTGCTGAAGTGAAATGGTTTGGATGAAAAGAAAAGATGGAAACATGTAATTGAAAAATTAGAGAAGCACAGGTTTGTTTCACTTGTTTGATGGTCTTGGAAAAAGACGAATAGGACGAGCTAAGACTGAGTAAAAGTGTTTGTTTGAATGTTTCCT
Source organism: Gastrolobium villosum (assembly GCA_032173675.1). Lineage (NCBI taxonomy): Eukaryota > Viridiplantae > Streptophyta > Magnoliopsida > Fabales > Fabaceae > Gastrolobium > Gastrolobium villosum. The sequence goes on from JAVKPL010006336.1 coordinate 2,023, forward strand.
TGGAGTCTAAGTCTCCTCCAAAGTCCTATCATATGTGAAATCGAAGTCAATCTCTCCTCAATTCCTATTCCTCGTATTTTACGTCACGGAAAACATAAAACAAACTTCAATCGTCTATACTCTATACATTCTAGTCCTGAGTTTTCTTAATTCTTATGAAGGTGCTTATATTTGTGAGTTACTTTGTCCTTATATTTTTGTTCGCTTATTATGTGTGTGATGGGGTGAAAGTGAGCTGGGCTGTGCCAAGCTTTGTCCCGAAAAGCCCAAACTTATATTTGTGAGTTACTTTGTCTTTATACATAGGGTTCACTTTTTATATACATTTATTTTGGGAGTGAATTTAGATAACTTATCTATATTCACTCTAGAAACATTAAAGTTATATATATATATATATGATTTTATAAGAGTTATGTTATAGGGAAAGTGATTGTGTTATGTTATAGAGATTCGTTTTGCGTGCTGAATTTTATTTCATTTTTTGCTGCGGGCCCCACAAAATGTTTTATGTGTAAAAAATTTTTTTAATCATATTAAATAATAGATGATAAACCCACACACATATATATATATATATATATATATATTATAATACTAATTATTCTTTGACGCGGTATTTTCACTAGTTTCAACTCTTTAAAATTTGAATTGACTATTAAATTAATTTTGAATCGGGACCTAATCACATTTAAGATTTATTACCCTCTTCAAATATGTATTGGGTGGCTTTGAACTCCTTTGAAATTCATTTCGAGGCCATCATTCAACCAAATCTTATTAAAATTATCTTAACCGATACAGGTAAGAATTATATTTACTTACATGAGTTTTACTTTATTATAAGTAAAACTTATGGAAATGAAGCATTTTTAGTGTCCATGACAACCTTTCTGAATTTTTCTTTTTTTAATTTCTATTCCCGGAAACATAAATAGATAGAAACTCATTTGGTAAAATCGGTTTAATTTTTATTTCCGGAATGAACCGAATTAGTTTATGTGCTGGGAAAAAAAAATCAAAAAATTTCTGTTTTTTTGTTCCCGAGCACAAAAAAAGAAACACTTATTTCTCTTAATCACTCTCCACCACTATCATCACCATCATTATCCCGACACGACCACCGCCACCATCGTCATCGCCGTCAATGTACCACCAATGTCATCGTCATTCGTCGCCACCACCACCATCACCACCACCACCACAACAATGCCATCGACACCACTTCCACCCATTGCCGCCGCCACCACCATCGTCACCAACTACCACCACCATCATCGCAATCATTGCTGTCTTCACCACCACCATGCCACCATCACCTTCTCACGCCATCTCCACCACTATGATGCCACCACTTCCACCACGGTCACCAACCAACACTATCATCGTCGCCACCGCCATCACCAACCACCACCACCAACGTCGCAACCACTTCCACCACCACCATCGCCACCACTATGCCGCCACCATTACCACCACTATCGCTGTAACTACTGCTTTTACCACCACCACCACTATTATCATCACCACGCTACTACCATTAACGCCGTCGTTACCACCATCACCACATCATATGGAAAGAAAAGTGATGATCCAAAAAAAATTATGCTTATAGAATTATTTTTTATTATATTATTTGTTGTGTTATAATCGCAATTCTAATTCTCAGAATAAAAATAGAACATATTATTCAAACACATTTTTTTCTCATAAACGATTCCAAGGCACAAAAATAGAAAAAAATTGTTTCTTTTAAAAAATAGTGTCTGAGAAAAGAATGATTGTCATGTGCACCCTTAGTGACCCCACCACCTATTTTTTTGGTAATTACCCCACCACCTTTCAAACAGAGAGTAAGATGCAGTTAATTTGGAGCAATAAGTAATAAAAATCGTTGATGGTGTTGGTGGCTGGTTTGATTGGGGAATTTGGGAGCCAGCAGCGAAGGTGCGAGAGATGGTAATCCATGTTATCGGTGAAGGGTGGCCGGTGGCGGAGCCACATTGTTCTCAATTGGAGCTTTGGTCCCAGCTAATTTTTAAAATTTAACCACGGTTTACTTGTTAGTAAATAAACGTGGCTACGTTAAAGGAATAAGATTCAATTATTGGTCCTAGCTAAATTTTTTTGGCCCTACCTAATTATTGTTGCTAGCTCCGCTATAAGGGTGGCCATGGCCCATATATAGGGCGGTGTAATAATTCAAAGATAAGGGTATTTTTATTTTAAAATGAATAAATATATTTAACCACATTATGATGTAATAATATATATTTGAATTGTTTTAATTATCCTTAATCAAAAAGTGATTTTATATAATTTCCCCTTAACAATAAAAAAGATTTCACTTAATTTGAATTAAACTTATTTTATTTCATTTAATTTGAATCTGGTCGATCGAGACAAGGATTTGCATACTACATAGGTTATTGTTCAGCTTTTGTTGTTGAATTATGGGACATCCTCAAAGGTTTAGAAATTTCTCGGGCTAGAGGTTTGACGTGCTGCGTATTAAAAAGTTATTTAAGTTCTGTTATCACTTTACTCACCAGAAATGAAGGAGCAGCTCGAGAGTCCCGCCTGGTGACTCGTATACAAGCATTGATGTAGATAGGTTGGAACTTGGGAGATCACCTGGTTCATGTTTTTAGAGAAAATAATGGTTGTGCAAACCGAATCTCCAAGTTCCCACTAGATTATCCATGGAGAATAATTTCTGTATTTTTCTTATCCCTCTCCTTGGTATTTGAACTCTTTAGTTGGCTGACCTTTCTTTGGTTTGTAATTTTTGCAAGATAGCTTTGAATTATTTTTCTCTTTGGGGTGTTTTTTTAACCCGCTTGGATTATCAAAAAATAAATAAATTTAAGAGTGTAATTTATTATAAAAATGTTAATTTGAATTAATTTAAAAAAAATATCATATGTAAAGCTTGGCTATTAGGTATAAAAGGTAAAATAAAAAAGACATCAAGGATATATAAAAAAGTCACATCAAATCTTGATAAATTTTATTATATTTTAAGGGTTTTTTAAATTTAAATCATTGAAATTTATGAGATATTAAAAATTAAATCGTATCATTAATTTTAATATTATTAGATAAGAATTGGATCATCTCTAATGCGAGACAATTCGAAATTACATTTTAAATTATCACTGAGGTAAGTAATTTACCTTATACAATATACAATATCTCACATACAATTAAATAATTTTTTGTTTACATTCAACACACAATCTTTTGGTGATGCGTGTGATATTCCCTTACAATAAACTTCTCTTATACGTATGTATCCAAAAAAAAAAAAAAAAAACTTCTCTTGTACGTAAAATAATTATTAAGTGGCATACGTATCATTTTATTTATTTATTAATTTTCAAAGATAAGGAGGTCTTCATACCATGATGGGATAAGGGTGTCTGAGATACAGAAATTTATGGACATAACAAGGGTCCTAACTTGAAAGTGCCAAGATTTTTTTATTTGAAAATAGTTAGATTGAAAGGCCATCAAGGAATATGGGAGTCTCTAATTTCCTCCTTTTGTGGAAGGGAAGGCTGCATGGGCTAATGTATCTAGAATTTTAGAAAGCATTCCGGTGAATCCAATCGATTCCTTTATCATGGTTTATTTAGCTGTCAAGATATTTCTGAGCAGTTATCTAATATTTTTTAACCCTAAGGTTTTTTGGATCCTCAATTAAAACATGTTTTTGTTTAAGGTGTACGAGTTATATATACAGAACAAGAGAATTAGAGGAGCAAATAGCTAAAAGGTGTGTGTTTTGCATTTTAAATATTTTATCTCTTTTAAATAAAATGTCTTTATTGGGAAGGTAACTGTCATAAACTATAATTATAGGTATATGTTATAATCATTCATCAGTAATGACCGATATGTTTTTCTTAGACTCGTTTCATCCATTCCGAAAATAGCAAACAATTTTTTTGCATAACAAATATATATTGTTAAAATGTTATCTCAAAGCTATCATCAGCTTACTTTTTTGATTTATTAATTGAGTTATTAATTTTAATAAAAAATAAAATATCTGTTAATAATTATTACTTTTTTCACTTTATTCCTGTTTGAAGTTGGGATCGTGGATTGAATCAAGCTTCTTTAAATTATAGGACATTGAGCCTAAACCAATCTAGGCCATCAGCAAGCCATTCTTGTTTGCTTTAACCAAGTTAAGCCCAATCCAAAATTTAACAAGTACAGATTCTACGGGGCACAATCAATTTGAGATATAGGTATTTTTTCTATAACACTGCTGATTTAGCATGCTTGTTCATATATTCACCACACTCCACTCCACTCCACTCTTAACAAACTTTTTTGGACCAGGAAGGGAGGGCCCAACAATAGTCTCATTTAAATTTGTTCTTGGAGAAGAAGAATTTATAGGCTTTCCTCGATGTCTTGATGACTGGGAAACATTCATGAAGCTAGTATTCAATTTTGATAGGGTAGGCCTAATTGATGATGATGACTTGCGCCCAGTGAGTGAACGACCTTTAGGAACAGCTTCCTGCCAACCTTCATCTGAGTTATCATCCTGTGTTATTACTTTCCTTGAGTATTGTTTGGTTCGAGTGAGTTGACTCCACTTTACCAATATTGTGTTCTTCAAATTGAGCTTCAACTTTATTTTCTTTATTACTTATAGTCTCTGTAATTGCATAACCTTGAGACATGTCTTCATCCTTGTGATTTTCATCTGCAGTTGTTTCCCAATTTTGGCTGGTTTTCCCTTGAACTGTACGATGGATAATAATTTAGTTTAATTGAATAAAAGATAGGACAAGAATATTGTAAGTATTAAGTAATGAAATATGTAATTATAATATTTGAATTTGCGCAGGTGAGAAAGCATTAGCTTGATGCAGGCCACAAAAAATATTTGTCAATTATAGTTTATATTTATGTAATGATAAAGATTTTTATGTCGAAAGATATTAAAAATATTCAAAGAATTTATGTCGAAAATTTTCGACGGAATTTGTTTTCCGTCCAAAAATTATTAAAAGATTTTTCGACGGAATTTCATTCATTTTCCGTCGAAAAATTTCGACAGAATTTATTTTCCGTCGAAAAATATTAAAAGATTTTTCGATGGAATTTCATTCATTTTCCGTCGAAAAATTCCGAAAGAATTTATTTCCCGTCGAAAAATATTAAAAGATTTTTTGACGGAATTTCATTCATTTTCCGTCGAAAAATTCCGACAGAATTTATTTCCCGTTGAAAAATATTAAAAGATTTTTCGACGGAATTACATTCATTTTCCGTCCAAAATTTTCAACAGAAATTGTTTTCCGTCGAAAATTAATACAAGATTTTTTGACGGAATTTCATTCATTTTCCGTCGAAAAAATTCGACGGACTTATTTTTCCGTCGAAATTTTCCACAGAAATTATTCCGTCGAAAAAAATCGACGGAAATAATTTCCGTCGAAAAAAATCGACGAAAATAATTTCCATTGAATTTTTTCGACAGAATCTCTAATTCCGTCGAAAAATTTATTACCTACGAAGACTTATTCGACGGCTTCTTTTCCGTCGAAAATTCCGTCAAAAATGTCATTTTCGACGGAATTTTTATCATTTTCGACGGAATTTTTCCGTCGAAAAAAAAGCATTTTCTAGTAGTGTACACCTCACGTATAAATTATAGATAAAAAAAGAAAATAACACGTGACATGAATCTATACTGATTAATTTAATTATTATTGTTTGCGCAATTTTTTTTATATTTTATATACTTGTATATTTTTAAATTATTACATAACTTGATTTTCAATGCTACAAAATAAAGAAAGAATCAATTTACATAGTAGGTTAATTTTGTACTCATTATAAGTCATCAAATTTTGTTTTAATTATTTTTTGGTAAGCACGATTTTAATTTATTAATTACTTAAATTATTGAAAACAATTAAGATTAAAATCTATTTACAAGTGTACAATTTATTAGACTCTGATATCATTAAAAAGTATAACTCTTTTTAAAAATATGTCAATATATTAATATTGAGTACATAGTCCAAAAATAGGGGTGTTAACGGGCCGAGCCGAGCTTTGATCTTAACGGGTCAAGCCTGTATTTAAACGTGTCAAACTGGTCTTAGCCTGTTACGTGTTAAGAATATAATATTAACCCGTGGCCTGGTTTATTTACAAAAAATAAAAGTATGTCTTAAGTCTGTGACCTGTTTATTTATTAAAAATAAAAACCCTACCTTTCAATTTGCAGCAATATTTAACCCATTAATTATGCACTCGTATGTATTTTTTTGTAAGAAAATAATAGTTGTTTCTTTTATAATAAAAAAACATATTAATATTAAAAAGTCAAAATAACAACGGCACATTTACTTTACTTTACGTTGCTTTTCCTTAATTTTTTTTTTTTTAACAAAGGGGAAAGCAACAGAACTAGAAACAAAACAGAGTCTGGGGCAAGTAGTGTCCACCAAATCTCTAGCAAACAGCTCTCTACAATCCATAGGGACTTCAAGAAAAAGCTGTAGATCCCAGGTGTCTAATAGTTTCCCTTTGATTGCCAAAGCATCAACAACGGAATTATCTTCATCTTTTTTTTTTTATCATTTTTAATCTTTCTGTTTCTACATCTTATATATTCATCTTCATATCTCTTATTTCTTTACCAATCGTTGTTAGTAATTATGAAATATTGTTAGTAATTATGAAAAGTGGCAAACGCTGTCTCAAATAATTAATATAAAAATATAAAGAATAAATAAATTTATTGTATACGGGCCAACCTCCAAGGCTTTAAGGCCGGGCTTGGCTATGGAAGCATGAGGCATTTTAAATAAAAAGACTTTTGCATGAATATAAGTCTGGTCCAATAATTAAAAAAGATGGGCCGAGCCGGGCTGAAACGGGCCGGGCCTAAGGCCCCTGACCTTATTATCACCCCTATCCAAAAGATTCTCACACATTACAACAAAATTAAACAATTTAATTATTTGTTTTTGCCGATCACATGCCTGTTTATTTATAAACTGCTGTTGCCTCAAGAACCACGTGTGTCTAAGCTTGTGAGTTTTTATTTCACTTAAAAGCTTAATTAATCATATTATTGGCGTGTATGAGTGTTTTTTTTAAGTGCGAATTGAATACATATAAGAACTTACCCAAACTCCGAGCAAAATAGTGGCTTTAACTAGTGTTTGTACCGCTAAACTTACCTCGTGGTTTTAACGGAGTCCATCTTTGTGAACTAAATGATCAACAATGCAACATATAAATGCTGAGCAGTATTATATAATTGAACAAAAAGAACATTAAATTATATTATACTTGGAGTTTCTCATATATATTTTTTTTTGGAAACATTCAACCAAGGCCTTTCTATTTGGGGTTTCTCATAACACTAATTAAATGAACTAAAAAGTTATTTCATTTATCATTTCACTTAAAAACTTAAAAACTTTTAAATTCTTAGTGCCTGCCATGTTTGTACCTTTAACTATGGGTAATATTTTTCTTATATTGCATAAAAAAATTTATTTTCTACACTCACATTTTTTAAATGGGTTTCATAAGAATTTTTTTTTCTCTTATCTCTAACTCGTTTCTCACTTTTGTTTATTGTTTAGGTAAAATATAATATTTTTCTTATACCCTTTAACTACTTCCATAAATAAGATGTGTGAAACTAGGGCCATTCCATTAAATTACGAGAATATTATTGAATAAAGAAATTTTTATATAAGTCATTTCAAAATTTTAATTTTAACTTTCCATGTGTTATGATTTATGTGTATTCTAAATTAGCCATAAAAATAAATCAAATATAAACTCTTTGAAATAATATGAACAAGACAATTGGGTTTGTTGCTTTTGCATGATTCATGTCTGTTATTAACTATGAAGCACCGACACTTCAAAAATCTTGACGTGTCGTGTCCGATACTTTCGGACACTCTCCGACACTTCGATACTTCCCGACACTCCAATACTCATTGCAGAGACTCAAAAAAGGTTCAAAAGTTACGTTGCGTTCCATTTTGAGTTTCAACTATTAGATTCGTTAGATTACGATTACGATTTTATTGAGTTTAATATAAATATTTAGGATATATTATGTTTCCTTGCAAAATTGATGGGTATTATAAGTATATCTTTGTTTTTTTGTTAAATTATTGAATATTAAATATAATATACACTACATAATTTAAAAATATTATATAATATCAAAATGTGTCCTAACATGTCGAAATTTAAAATTTTTAAAAATTAATATGTCAGAATATCGTATCGTATCGTATCCCGCGTCGATGTCAGGCAACATAGATTATTACATGTTTGCTTTTGCTATAATCTTTATGTAATTTCAAAGATCACAATAGATGAAGTGGCATCCACTGACATTAGACTGTTATTACATTAATTATTCTCAAGTGTATACTTAATTAATAGACTGATAAACAGCTTGCTTCACATGTTCATCACATTTATCGACAGCAATTATATATAACTCCCTAGTTGACATTTTTTTTTTCGTTTTTTATGTACTATCGATTGTTGAAGGATTATTATTTAGAGGAGGATATTTTTACTACTAAAATTTTCTACTACTAACTTATTACCTATCTAATCACCATTAAATCAAAAAGATCAGTGAATGCTAAAAAGTTTTTGAAAAAAGAGAAAATGTTGATCCAATGGTGATTAGATAAGTAATGAGTTAGTAGTAAAAAATTCTGGTAGTAAGAATATCTCTCCTCTATTATTTATGAGGAAGGATATTCTAACTACCAAAATTCTCTACTACTAACTCACTACCTATCTAATCACCATTGAATCAAAAAGAGAGAATGTTAATAAGTTTTTGAAAAAAGTGCAAAGGTTAATCCAATGGTGATTAGATAGGTAGTGAGATGATAATAGAAGATTTTGGTAGTAAGAATATCTATCCTCATTATTTATATGTAAATATTATTACTCTTTTTTTCATTTTTTGTGGACTGAGTATCCTTTATAAATTGATTACCCCACTAACTCCCTAGTAAGGTGTATCAACAGGTCTGGTAGTCTATTCCTGGATCTCACTCTCTTGTGGCACTCAGAAATGGAGTCAGTGAGTAGTTGCATATTCCTATTCCTGTTGATTTGCATAATTTCATTGCTCGTAAGAGGCAGATCAAAACCAAACCCAAAACATCCACCAGGTCCTTCCCCTCTTCCCATCATTGGAAACCTCATTGAACTAGGGAAAAAGCCACACCAATCTTTAGCCAAGCTAGCTATGATGCATGGCCCAGTAATGAAGTTAAAGCTAGGTCAAATAACCACAGTAGTTATCTCTTCAGCAGAAATGGCCAAAGAGGTTCTTCAAACACATGACCAATTCTTCTCAAATCGAACCGTTCCCCACTCAGTAACAATTTGCAACCACGAACCTTATGGCCTAGCCTTCATGCCCGTGTCACCTCTTTGGCGAGAGTTAAGGAAAATATGCAGCACTGAATTGTTGTCACAAAAGACTCTTGATACCAGCAAAGATCTTAGGCGTAAGATAGTTCAACAACTCATCAATGAAATCCAACAAAGCAGCCAAATCGGTGAAGCAGTGGAAATTGGCAAGTCAGTTTTCAAGACTACCATAAATTTATTGTCCAATACTATTTTCTCAGAGGACATGGTTCACTCTACAAGTAACGCATTCGATTTCAAGGATTTAGTGACTAATATCACGAAACTTGTTGGAACACCAAACTTGTCAGATTACTTTCCTGTGTTGAAGATGTTTGACCCACAGAGAATATTCAAGAACCAGTCAACCAACACCAACAAGGTGTTGACCATCTTCAATCGTTTGGTTAACCAAAGGATTATGCAGAGGTCCAGCACCGGTTTTGATGCAAGCAACGACATGTTAGCCGCTCTACTCAACATTTGTCAAGAGAACAAGTTGATGAACAATACAGTCATTGAACATTTGTTTTTTGTAATCTCCTCTCCCCTCCTTCCTTTCTTCTTCTTCTCCTTTTTTTTTTTTTTTTTTGCACTCAGCTATAATGGTATATAGAAGCCGGAGCAATAGTAAAATTGTTCCTTAATTGCTGAAAGGTTAGGGTTCGAATCCAGGAAACAGTTTCTTTGTAATTATGCAAGGGTAAGGCTGCTTACAAGGATTTCCTCCGCTCCACACTCGTCAGTCGGGTTTGACGGAAAGTTTTTTTTTTTTTTTTAGTTAGAATGTTATATGGGAAATGATCCGTTTATAAACTTTTTTTACAAATTACACTAAGTATGACCGGTCATACACTATTGATTAAAGTATGATCTGTTGAGATATATAGTCCCACATTGGTTGTATGAGCAGCTAATGTGGAGTTTATAAGAACACTCTCACCCTTTGAGCTGGCTTTTGGGGTGGTGTATCCCAAGGTTCTTTACATGGTATCAGAGTCGTGTGAAGGAGCGTGTTGAGATATATAGTCCCACATTGGTTCTATGGGCAACTAATGTGGAGTTTATAAGATCTTGGTACTCTTACCCTTTGAGCTAGCTTTTGGGGTGATGTATCCCAAAATTCTTTACATAATCAGTCCTACTTAGTATAGTTTATAAGAGTTTTATCAGCAATTCTGGTTTCAATATTACAATTGTTGAGTTTCTTTTCTTACTAATAATTTTTTGTTGAGCAGGATTTGTTTATTGCGGGAACAGATACAACAACATCAACATTAGAATGGGCAATGACTGAGTTACTCCATAACCCAAATGTCATGTTAAAAGCAAAACAAGAGCTTGACCAAACTATTGGCAAAGGCAAACTCATCGAAGAGTCAGACATAGCTAGACTTCCATATTTACAAGCAATAATTAAAGAAACCTTGCGCTTGCATCCACCGGTGCCATTTTTACTTCCACGAAAAGCTGCAAGAGATGTCAACATCAATGGTTGCACCGTCCCAAAAGATGCACAAGTGCTAATCAATGTATGGAAAATTGGTAGGGATCCAAAGACATGGGATAGTCCAAATTTATTTTTACCGGAAAGGCTTTTAGAATCTAAGGTTGATGTCAAAGGCCAACATTTCGAGCTCACACCTTTTGGTGGTGGTCGGAGAATATGTCCTGGCACATTGTTGGCTACGAGGATGTTGCTCTTGATGTTAGGCTCATTAGTCAACTCTTTTGATTGGAAGCTTGAAGATGGTTTGGAACCAGAGAATATGGACATGGATGAAACGTTTGGTATTACCTTACAAAAGGCTATACCATTGCGGGTTGTTCCCATCAAAATATGAAATTACCGTGGCACTACTTTTCTCATTGCTCGATCCCAGTTTGGTAGATTTTGTATTATGAATTACTTGTGTTGTGGTAGATTTTGTATTTTGAATTATTTGAATAATGTATTGCTTATCTTCTCATATTTGAAAGCTTGCATGAAATATTAATTTATAAATAAAAAAGAGTTTTTATGGTAAGAAAATTTAATACTCAATTTACTAATATAAAAGTTATAATCCTATTAATATTTGCAAACATATTATTTATAAGTTAATATGTAAATATTTTTTTTTGTTTTTAAAAATATTGAAAGATAAGTTTTTTTTAGGTGTTTTTATTTTTTAAACAATATTTATTATTTATATAGAATTTTGGGATTAATGTTTCTCATATAATTGTATGAAATAATTTTATCTTCATATAAAAGTATTTGGGCCCTTATTTTATTTTTCTCTTTTATCTTCATTTGTCTCCACATATTTTTATGTGTGTAAGAGATAATTTTATCTCTTGCAACATGATAAACATTAATCCCTAAAACTTTCTTAATAATGTAGAAATTTTCCATTATCATTCATATATAAATATATATATATATATATATTTTTGAGAATTTTAATTAAAATTTTAACTTATTTAAATTATTTTACCAAACGAATTTATTTATGAATTTAGTTTTAAAATACCCTTTAAGCTAAGAAAATTAAATAATGGCTAAATAGATTTTTTTTTTATTTTTAATTTTTAAGTGGTAAACTAATTAAAAAAAAGTTGTTTATCAAAAAAAAAAATTAAATTGAACAAACTGTAAATAATTACATGCACTTTAACATGTCTCTTCTGTTCAAATAACAGAGTTTAAAGACCTGTTTGATTTCTATTTCTAAACACGTTTTTAAATTTATAAAAAAAAAAAAAACTTGTTTGAAAAGGCATTTTTATGTTATGTGTACTACTCTAAAGTAAACCGTAACAATATAAATTTAGTATAAACACTTTTTATTAACTCTTTGCAATGATATGAACATGCATTTGCGTTTTGTTGCTTTTGCATAATTGGTGTCAAACTGTTATTTCTTTTTTGCTTTTGTAATAATGTTGATGCATGTAATTTGAAAATAACATAAGGTGGTGTTTGGTTGGGATGGTTTTTGGAGGATATCTATCTTTCTCAAGTATGGCTTTTAGAAACACCATGTTTGTTTCAACATATTTTCTCCAAAAATCCATCTATTCAGGAAATATGGATTTATGAGAAACATAAATATCCTCACTGTTCAAAAACCCAACTTGAAGGTGGGATTTTCGGAAAATCGGTTATCTCACTTTTAATGCACTGTTGATTTCATAAAGCTGCTTAATTTTCCCAGTAAAGTTTTCCACACCAAACAACTTTTTTTTTACATTTTTCTACCTATTTCACTTTATCCATCTTTCCAATCATTTCTCCATCTATTACATTTCCCTACTATTCTAAAAAAATTTCCCCTACCAAACGCCACCTAAGCGTCGTCCTCAGGCTAAATTATAAGTCCGTGCACGTTAAGCCTATAAAATTATATTAATAGTTTAAAAGGTTTAGTGAATGTTTGAATGCGGAAATTGATTTTAAGAGTGAGATGAATATTTTTAATTTAAATTTAAATTATTATTTATTTAGAAAATGTCAAAGTGATAAAAAAATACAAAATTCAAAATATTTGAATTTATTATTATAAATATTATAAAATTGCCATGCGCAGCATGATGCAACTGAGTTTATTTATTTATTTATTAATTTTGGTGGTAAAAGAATGGGCCGAAACCCAAAGCAATATATAATAGAGAGCCGAAGAGAATATTCTAATTAAAAATTGAATATAATAGACTCCCTTAGCATTAATTGGAGGAGTTGTCCTCGATCTTCACTGTGGACTGTGGAGTCAACTAAAGTTGGCAAGCAAATACGAAAAGATTTTATTCTTCGATGGTGCTCAAGCGGGCCTGACTCGATTTCTTTTTTTAAAAATGTCATATTTATTTCTGCAATTCTTAGTTAATTAATATTGTTATTTGTCTTTTCTAACTCGAGATTTTATGAAAGATCGAACTCATTTGAGATCATCCTTCAACATCCACGTGATCAGGACATTCTAGAAGTAATCTTTTACAAGTAGGCATGTGCGTGAGCTAGTTCTAGTGAATTGATTAAAGGTTTATTTTTTTCATGTTACATGATACAAATTGTCTCATACAATACACAAAAATTGAGTGAAATTCACTAAATAAGAGAGAGAAAATAAAAAATGAGTCTCACCTATTTTTGTGTATGTTATATGAGATAATTTGTCTCATGCAAATGAGAAAAATAAAACTCATTTATTAATTAAGGTTTGTTTATTTGTATTTTATTTCACTTTTTATAAAAATCACCTTCACCCCTTATTTACATCATATATTACTTAATCTTTGTGATTTTAAAGCTATCATTTAAACCCATTAGCGTCGTGTGGGGCCCGCAGCAAAAAAAAATTCTGACACGCAAAATGAATCTCTATAACATAATACAATCACTTTTCCTACAACATAACTCTTATAAAACTCTTAATAATTAATTAACGAGTTTTATTTGCTAAAATGATAATCGTTGATTGGCGGAGATCAACGATGATAAGATATGGTTGTAAGAGGTTGTAAAAAAAAAATTGTAGGTATAACTTTCCCTTCAGAGAATTAAATAACTTATTATTTAGTCCCGATAGTTCAAAACGAAAGTGATAATTACCTTAATCCCGATTTAAACAATGAATTTTTTTCCTTAAAAAAAATACCCTCAACTTTCAAATACAATAATTATCCTACTTCAATTATAAAATTATTATAATTAAAGGGCTTAACAAGAGAGGTTGAAAATTTCAAGCAGAAAGAGAATTTTGTGAAACTCACAAAATTTTGAAAATACAAGAAATAAAAAAATAAAAGCACGAAATTTGAGCTGAGAAAAAAAGAGAAATACACTCCTCCAACCAGTGTTATTAATCCCGGAACGACCCAGCTGAGTCGACCCGGGAACCGGTAAATCGGTCTTATAATCGGTTCGCTTGAAGCAACGGACCGGCTATGCATCAAAACCGGTGCGACCCGGTCCAATCTGGCCGATTTTTATGAAAACCGGAGACCAGGTCGGTTAACTGGTGACCTGACCCGGTCACAAAAAAAAATCATAATGGACATATTTGAATAATTTTTTACTTGTTGACTTACATAAGTTATGTAATCACAAAACTAATATTATCTCAATTATGCACTATGCAAAAAAATTTGATTTGATTTATTGTTAGAGATGTCATTTTCTGAAACTAAAGTCTCGTATCATGATTATTATATTTTTTTATCCAATAATATGTGATTTATTATTTTTATATTAAAATATTTGAAATTTTAATCATTGATTTACAGATATTTGAGTATGTTTATAATTTTTTAATATAAATTATAAAATTATATATAATGACTGGATCATGCGTTTGAATCAGTGACCCAATAGTTGAACCACTGACCCAATACCTCAACCGGGTCGATGACCGTGCCGGTTTTAATAATATTGCCTCCAACAATAGAAGTGTGTTTCCCATAATTAAATATATTTAATATTTTCAAGATAAAAGTGTCGACCATCCCTAGCCCAACCACCAACAGCATCCACCTGGCTAAGAAAACCTTTGATGCAATTGTTGTTGCAATTTAAAATGGGAAAAATTTTAAAACTTAAAAGGAATTATAAAAAAAAAATTAGTTAAAATAGATTTTTTTTTTAATAAAAAGATTACCGAGTTCAATATTAATAGTTGTTCTGGGAGTCCACAACAACCTAAGTCCAATAGGACAAACCCAACAACCTAAGTCCAATAGGATAATTTGTCTCATGCAAATGAGAAAAATAAAACTCATTTATTAATTAAGGTTCGATTATTTGTATTTTATTTCACTTTTTTATAAAAATCACCTTCACCCCTTATTTACGTTATCGTCATAGAAGTATATCACGTGATATCAAATTATCACTTAGACTTATTAGTTATTACGGTTACAAAAATATATAATTTAGGTTCATTGTGGGTTTATATGTATTAAATTTTTCACTTAGAGATTAAATTAAATATTTCACCCAAAAAATTAAAAACCATCTAAAATGATTTATTTGAAAATTAACCAAAAAATCAATATCTATAAGACCATAAGAGTTCAAAGCCATAAACTGATATAACTATAATGAGTGTATCTGATAGGTTGAAAACACATTGAATTAAGTGATATACTCGTGTAATCATGTATATTTTAAGGGGTGAAAGTGAAACTTGTCCTTTTATATTTTAAGACAATTTTTTTTCCATAAATTATAAAAGATAAAGGAAAAACTTCAAAAAACCTCCTACAAGTTTCCTCAAAATCACTTAACCCTCTTCTCAAAAAATTTAATCATTCACCCCTCTACTTAAAATTTCTTTATCACTTACCTCTACAATTGTTGCTATTAAACACCGCGCTCATAAATTTATTCAGAGCCGCACTTTATTTTGTTTGCACAGCAACTGAAAAAACTTTACGTTCTGTGTTTCAGATATGCCTTATTTTTTCCTTAATCATATAATATTACCAAGAAAACATGCAGAATGTGCTATTTCGTTATTTTTTGTGTCGTTGAGAGTAGGGGGAGAATTCAATCGTTGATTTACATTCATGTCTTGCTTATGTGAGTTAGTCTAAAATTGCGTTTGTGAGAAAATTATATATATATTTTTTATTAAGGGTAATTGTGGTACCTTTTAAAAAATGAAACTCTATTAACAAAATTTTGGATGGAAAATCAAATTAGGGGGTAAGTGATAAAGAAATTTTAAGTAGGGTGGTAAATGATTACAAATTTCGATGAGGGAGTTAACTGATTTTGAGAAAACTTGTAGAGGGTTTTTTAAATACTTGGGCTCCATTTTACAAAAAGGTGGAGAGATTGATGAGGATGTAAATCATAGAATCAGAGCAGGTGGATGAAATAGCGCAGTGCATCTGGATTTTTGTGTGACCGCAAAATCCCCCTTAAATTAAAAGGAAAATTCTATAAAACAGCAGTAAGACCGGCAATGTTATATGGAGCGGAATGCTGGCCAGCACATAGGCAACATGAGCATAAGATGGGAGTAGCAGAGATGAGGATGTTAAGGTGGATGTGTGGTTACACAAATATGGATAAGATAAGAAATGAAGATATTCGACGAAAGGTCGGAGTAGTACCGGTTGCCGAGAAGATGAGAGAACATAGATTGAGGTGGTTTGGGCACGTGATGAAAAGGCCCCTAGATGCTCATGTAAGAACAGAAGTTTGTTACCAAGAGCTCAACACAAAAAAAGCCAGAAACTTACTTTGGAGAAGGTAGTAAAACAAGATTTAATGGAGTGGGATATAGATTGACGGACGGTGTGTCTTAGAACGGAATGGAGAAAAGCTATAAGTATGGCGGAGGGTTAGACCCGTGGTTATTCCTATGTTCGAGATGGTCCCTTTTTAGTCCTTTTCCCCTTCATTTCCCCCACTTCTTCTTGTCCCTTTCTTTTTCACTTTTATTTATTTATATATACATATATATATATATATATTATTATTTTTATTTTATTTTTTCTATAATTTTATATCTTTCATGTGGGTTCATCTACCACCGACCCCAATTAATTTGGGATTAAGGTGATGTTGATGTTGATGTTGTAGAGGGTTTTTTGAAGTTTTCCCAAATATAAAAGTATATGGAGTCACTTAAGCTTACATTTTTTTTAAATAGATTTTTTATTATTTTAATTTCATTATAATTCATTTCTAAATTTTAATTTTTATTTCAATAAATGTTTCTGTTAATTAGCTGTTAACTCATTAATAATTAATAAATCCTAACATTTTATTAAATTATTATCACAAAAAACTTTTTGTTAATTAAAATTTAACTTTAATGTTTCACTTTTTGCAAACATTTCTATTCCAACTTAGGGGCATTTTGTATGTCTAGCATTGTTTGTGTCATTCCTTCTTGTCACTGTTACCGCTTTTGTTCTCCCTCTTCTCATTCTTTTCTTTAAGCTAGCCAATCTTTTAGCAAGGATTCCGTGTTTGGGGCTCGTTTGGATGCTTTTTTTCTCTCTAGTAAGTTTTTTTTTTTAAAATAAAGGTAACTTTCAAAAGAAACGTTAAAATGATATTTTTAAAAAGTTAAGGTTTAATATTTTTTTATACCTATTTTTTTTTCATGCCGACTCAACTAAGAGAAAATGTGAAGATTAGTTGAGATTTTAATCTAATGGTGTTGAGGAGGAATAAGTAGAATAGGCATGAAAAAATAGCGACAAACTCCTATGTTCCTTTTATTACAGTATTTCTGAACAAGTTCCTAGATAACAAACCTAAGGGTTTATTTCATATTATCCTATTTCTTTGAAAAAAAATGAAATAGTTTTTTATTTTAAATTTTTTTAGATACTAAAGTATCCTTAAAAAATTAATGTATAATTTTTTTTAAGCTCATTTAAATGGATCTTAAGCATTCTTGAAATTGGTATGAGTATGCCTAATGTAGAATTTATGATCCCAAGCCGGTATATTTTCTTTATAAACCTCAACTAAGCTATACATAGTCAGAGACTTACTCAACATCTTTTATATTTGCAGACTATATCTTATAGGAAACCTAAGTACATAAGTAAACTTAGACATTTGAAGTGTAATATATATGTCCTCACCTTGAGTCTCTAAGCTATATATTCAAAATTAAACACACCTAACTTTTCATTGTCACTCAAATCATCTTGTATAGTCTACCAACCAACTCACGACGAAATGCTATCTCTAGGTATCGCACTCAAATTAATATCATCCACTTGCTTAGAAATAACATACACATGTATATGATTAGTATTCAAAATTAAAGTGTGAGTGATAAAGACCTCCATTGAAAAAAATTGGGTTAAGCACTAACCTATAAATTTATAAATACTCGTAGAAGCTTCCTTGAGGGGAAGTTAAAAGTTCTTAGAAATTTAAGTTTGAGTAATATAGTCTCGCATCCGGAAGCGAATGAATTAAGCATGAAACATATAATTAAAAGGCCTCATAAATTTAAAACTTTAAGATTTTAGAATAATATATGGTGTTAACTTTATTTATTGTGAGTTATCGCTTAGTTTATTGATTTGTAAATGATAGTCTTCTTTTATTTTGAGCTCCTCGTTGTATAAGAGTGGTATCAGAGCAAATAATTGATTGACTTATGCCAACTAAGTAATTGACTAGGCTTAGTATTTGGAGATGATGTATGGTATTTGGGTTTGTAGGTTTTGCACTAAAGCGTATGATGTACCGACATTGATATGTGACATGAGATATGATATACACGATATACCGACATGTTAATTTTAAAAAATGTCATATTTCGACACTTTGTGACACGTTTTGATATTAAATAATATTTTTAATATATAATATAAATATAATTTATATTTAATATATATAACAGCTCATAATAAGTTATATAACTAATCAAAATTCAAATTTCATAACATAAATATATAAATATAATTGTTAATTTTTCATGTCAAATTTTATAACAGAAAAAAAATTGATTTATAAATTAGTTTTTTTTTTTATGTTTAGTTAATAAAATAAAATTTAATTCTAAAAAAAACGTATCGGATGCGTGTCGGAGTATTGACCACATGTCGAAAAAAGTTGATTGCGTGTCAGAGCGTTGACCTCGTATCCCAAAATATTGATCACGTGTCGATGCTCGATACACATTTGTTCAAAATATTTAGGTGTGCTTCCAACTAAAGCCATATTGTGGAACTAAGACTAGCCTAGTTTTGATAATCCCATAAATATTCGAAAAATGAGATGTTGAGAGTTGTTAAGGCTGCCACTTGAGGAAAAAATTATTGAAAATTCAAATTAGTGATAAAGTTTCAGATCAGGAAGAAATAAGTAAAATATGAAACATAAATGAAAGTATCCATAAATATAAAGTTTAAGATTTTGAATTAAAATATGATGCTAAATTCACTTCTTATAAATCTCATAGCTCATTATGTACGGACGATAATCTTCCCTTTTTTGATTCCCATGAATGCGTGACCTTTAATGATCGACTAAAGTATTAAACAATTCTTGATCAATAGATATAGGTGTAGGGGAAGGATTCGTTTATAAATTTTTTTAATAAATTTTTACAAATTATACTATATACTCTTGGAAAAATTTATAAATATAATCCTCCCTGTAATCTTATCAATAACTTTCATAACATCTAACTAATACTTGGAATATACCTTCAATATTTTCTTCCCCTTTTTCTTCATTTTCAGAGAAATTTTCAGACATGCCTTTGAATGTCAAACCCTTAAGCTACTTTAAATCTTCATTATCATATGTATGAAACACGGCAAGACAGTTTTTATTACCAAAAATAAAATTTAGTTATGCGTCTCATTAACATCGTTAATATTATTAAAAAATTCATGTCTTTCTTTTGTGATTATCACTACTCAAACTCTTTAAAGTAATATTTATATATTGTTTAAGACTAATATTTCTATTGTGATTACGGATAAGTTATTTATATTTAATACCAAAACGATGTCATGTCATTTTGGGTTGAAATATTAAAAAATTATAATAATAAAAATTATTATAATTTTAAAATAAATTATAATTATAAAAACACCTTAATTTCTACATCAAAATACCATAATTTTTGACTCGATACAAATAATTTATTTTCATTCATTAAAAATGACGTTGTTTACAATAAACCTGCCACACGGATTTTATGAGAAAGGATATTCTCACTACCAAAATTTTTCACTACTAACTTACTACCTATCTAGTCATTATTGGATCAATATTTTCTCTCTCTTCAAAAACTTTTTAACATTCTTTCTCTTTGATCCAATCGTGATTAGATAGGTAGTAAGTTAGTAGTAAGAAAATTTGGTACTCAAAATATCCTCTCGAATTTTATTTGCAGGTCAAATCAAAAATAAAAGCCCAGTCTGATTTTTGGACAATTTTATTTCGGTGCCGACCCGACCCATAATCCCTAAATTACGAATTGGAGCTGTTCCCATTTCGGACACCACAAACTGTGAGCTTTCAGGTCTCTTCCGTCGCCGGCCACCGGACTCTGGAGGACGTGGTCGCAGCGATCACAAATCACTGCATATTTCGTTGCTCCGAATTCTTAGGTTCGTTCCTTTCAGCAGATTTGTCGTTTAATTCGTTGCTCTGTTCAAAGCAAATGTGAAAGTGATATCTACATTTAAAACTGATACATTTTGACGTGCGATTTCCTTTTCCTTTTCCGTTTGCTGAGGTGAGAGTATGATTGAAATGCGAAACTAACCGATCTCCTATCTTTACTGAGTAAAATTGTGTTCACCTATTTTTCTTTTTTCTTTTTCTTTTTTTAATAATATATTAACGTTTAATGCTCGGTGCTTGTTATGATTAGCTATGATGCTATTGTTAGGTTGTAATTTATTATGGAATGAAACAGGGAACTTATTACCACTTTTCTGTTCTTTATATAGGTGGGTGAATGTATAAACAATAAGCTTGTTGGCGGTTATTACAGCACTGAACTTATCATGTTATTCAAAATATAGATGTTAGATATCTTGTATGATAGTCTTGTAGAAATTGAACTCTAGTTGTGATCCTGAACGATATGTTACTTTTCCTAACCAATTTTACTAAGTGTTACCTGGATAGGAATAGCAAAAAGAGGAAAAGTGTATTAAACTTAACTCAGCAATTTTAACAACAAGATTCCTCTAAGAATTTGAAAGAATGAAATAAATTGGATTGGGGCCAATAGATATGTAACAAAGATAAGTGAGTGACCAATAGTTGAAAATCTTATAAAAGAATGATATGAGAGTTCATATAATTTCCTAGGCTAAAGAGATGAGTAAGAAAGAGGTAAATGAGTGTTATCCCTATGCCTTTGGTTATGTAGTTAATAATTATATTCTTGACGAGGAAGAATTTTCATTAGAATAAGCGAATAAAGGGCCGACCCAGTTCAATATCCATGCGTGAGTGTCTGGGGAAGGGAATCGAGTCAAGCCTTACCTCCTCTTTTTGCGGAGAGGCCGAGTCGAAGCCAAGACCTTGAACATCACGGTAAGCATGCTTACCACTGAGCCAAGCCAGCCCTTTATTAGAATAAGTGAATAACCCACTATAATGGACTTTTTATTTCTTGATGTAACTTGTTATGTTTAGAAATTGAATGGACCCTCAGGAATTTAGGTTTTCTAGTATGTCAGTTTAAAGGAATATCAACTATCAGTCTTATGTTCTTGCAAGCACTTGGGGTTACTTGGACAGTGAACTTTCTCTTTAGAGCACAGATCTTGAAAACTACCGTAAGCTATCCACTTCACTAAATTTCCATGTTTCTTTGCATAATTTAAAAGAGTAGGTACCTTCAAGTTAATCCTATGAAGGATATTCTACGTAACCTATAATTGTTAGGTGTTTCAAAGTATCGGATGGTGTGTAAAAAACATCTGACAGATATCTGATATGGGTATGTGTTCGGCACTGGTGTGATAGATGCTTTGAATTATTTGTGCTTCTTAATAAAATAGTAATAATAATATTCATTGATCATTGTGTACAGCTTTTGCAGGGATTTCAGCCAGCTCTTGCATATCTTGGATTTAAGCTTTACCAATGGCTGATGACTTGGGAAAAGGAATTGAAAATGGTTCTGTGAACTCAAAAGAAGTAGAGAAGCCTCAGATTGAGCCCATAAGATTGCCCACAGTTGAGGAAATTCGTGGCCAAGACATTTGGAACAATTGTGCAATGCGCAGTGTTGTTAGTGGAGTCATGGGTATGACGATTGAAGCCTCATTTTTTCATTTTCTTAATACGTTTTAACACTTGATTTTACCTCTTCATCAACAGTATTAATGTGCTCCAAATGTTAATATAATTATTTTGTAAATTTGGTGTTTTTTGTCAAGGATTTCAAATGATGTAGAGGTAATCTGATCCTAGCTTTACTTAGTATGTGTTTGACAATGAAGTACCAATTAACGAGACTTAAGGCAAGTTAAGATCTTGTTTTGTGGGATATAATATATTTTCAAGCACATCAAATTTGAGAATTTTGTCAACTGGTTATATATTTTAATTGATGGCTTTTGCAGCAAATTGTTAAATGACCTCAGTTTCCAAGAGCAATTAAACAATAATGCCAACAAAAATCCTTAATTGATCGCTAGGGAGAGCATTTTACAAACTAAAAGGAGTGGATTTGGAATTTTCTTATAGTATCAAAAAATTGATGTTAACATAGCCAAATCATTGGGAAATATCAAATATGTCATTGAATAACTTTAGCTTTTTTCTAGACTTTGCAATCTGTTGAGGTATATATTGTCAAAAAAATTGTTTATTGGGATTCATGTGTTTTTTAGGAGGTGGGCTTGGCCTCTTCATGGGTTTGTTTCTTGGAGCACTAGACAACCCACTGATGCAGGAGGAAATGACTGGCAGACAACAGATTATATATCAAGCAAAGCAGATGGGGCGAAGGAGTTGGAGTTCAGCCAAAGCATTTGCTGTTATGGGTTTTATATTCTCAGCTGCGGAGTGTGTTGTTGAGAAGGTCTAATGGATTTGAGGAATGATTATATATATTTACATTAAGCATGTGAGGTTAATTCTTCTTCTTACCATTGGGGTATTTTTTTCAGGCAAGAGCAAAACATGACATAACAAATACTGTTGTTGCTGGATGTGCTACTGGAGGTGCAATATCAGCAAAAGGTAACCCTTTTTTCTCTCATTTTCTGTCCTTTTCATGACAGGCATACATGGCCTGGCAAGGCATGTACAGAAGTCAGGCTTGGAAACCTTATACCATGAACAGTGATTCTGCAGGATTCCAGTTAGCTTTTGTATATCTTTGATTGGCATCTAAGGCGCACTTTGGAAAGTGCTTTAGCTTTTGCAGATATATTATTAAGAAATCATAATTTTTTAGTTGTTTAATATTTTCTGTTTTTGGAGGAATATGTTACTCGTTTTGTAAATCTATTCTCTGCCTTTGTTTCACCATGACATTCATTAATGTAGGTGGTCCAAAAGCAGCATGTGCCGGTTGTGCTGGCTTTGCGGCATTCTCCGTTGTGATAGAGAAGTTTTTAGAGAGACATGAGTAAGTAAATTGACGTCAGCCAATTTTGTATTCATTAATCATAGTTTGAATTCTTGGAGAAAATCTTTTGCCCATTTGATAAAGGGACATGAGAGGGAGCACACAAATTGCTGTATTTATTTCACATCTCTATG
>JAVKPL010006337.1:0-25964 GCA_032173675.1 Gastrolobium villosum
GATGTTATATACAGAGGTGATACAGACACCAAATGGACTGGGTCCATGTGTGATCGGGAGTGTACGGAGTACCAGTTTTGCCGTCATATACAGATATATTATGAGTATAAATTTCTCTGTGCACTGGGTGCATGTAATATGATTTGATAGTATGAAGATCTCAGTGGGGCCTATGTGCCAGGAGTGTATAGCTATCACTGTGCGGGTTAAGTTCCCGGAGACTAGTAGTATTTGATATGAGTAATGAGAAACGAGGAAATGTTCCACATTGGTGTAACGATTAGTATGGTAGAGATAATTTATGTAAATGCACAAAGGAGAAACATTTGGGGGATGCCTTAGAATAGGGACAGCTAGTAGTAAGTCGTTTTTACGGCATGGATCATATGGGTGGATTCTCTGATCGGTGAGTCATGGCATCTGGGGCCCTTAGGACAGCAAGAGCTCGAGGGGTTAAACCTGTGAATGTTGTTACCCACTGTATTGGGAGAGTTTTTCCATATGGTTAACGCAAGATGCGAGGTTATATATTTGTAAATGGACAATAGTATGTCAGGTTTGGATATAAGAGTTGTGGCTTAGTGTGCAAGAACTTCGAAGTGTGATAGTGAAGCACTATTGTGGGTGTAAAGAAAGTTTGATGAAATAAATTTTGTCTCTAAGTGAAGTAGTAAGTTAGTTGGAACCCTCGTCTTATGACCAAAAAGGGATGATAAGTGAGTTAAAGTTGACAGAATGAGTAAGTGTCCTTCTAGGAAGGCTAGTGATGATCAAGATTTCAGGTTAAAACAGTAAAGTGTGAGCCCTAAGGAAAAGATAAATTGAAATAGAGTCAAGTGCGAACGTGTATTCATAGGTGGGAACTATAGTTGTAATTGATTACCAAGAAGTGAATAACTTGGTTTTGCTGGTAAAGTAGATTGAGAAGTGTTATATATAATCGCATATGCCACTTATAGTGGAAGTGTGTGGAAAATGCACAGTGTTGATGATGTTCTGACTAAGTACTAATGACGTATGGATGAGTGTTTATGGTAACTTCGAATATTCTGAGAGACTGATATACCAACCGGTGGTAAAGTGTAGAAGTAGTGTCAATGATGGAATAAATTTTAAGCGAATTGATAATTGAGTGTCAAGGATTCCTAGCGAATAGGACTTGTATATGAGTGGTATGACATTTTGAATAGCCCATCAGTTAATAGTGAAGTGGGTCAGAAATTGATTCGTTCCAAAGTGTTTAGTGGAAGTGAGTAAAGCTATAAGTAATAGTGTTTTGAGTTTGACATCCAGGATTAAATGATGATGATTACGAGAAAGTGGTATAAATGAGTGGAACATATGGTTAATTTATAACATCGGAGTAGAATGAAAGTTGAAAATAGTTAGTGGGTGAAAATATTAAGCATGAGTCCTCGATATGGAGGTCATTGATGAGTGTTGTGTTTAAACCGTGAGAAGTCTGAGTATGGAATTGAGCTGACTGAGTTGATATAGTTGTGATGGTTCAGTTAATGAAAATAGTAACAGTGGAAGTAAATTATGAATATGATTAGTAGATGGAAAGATTCAGGAGTGTGTGTGGTTAAAAGATCTTAAAGGGTTAATTGAAGAGATAAACTATTGTGAGAATTGTGAATTTCGTACAACGAAGAGAAAGATATGGTTATAAGTACCTAAGAAGAGATAAAGACACGTGACAAGGAAAATAAAGTATATAAGTATAGAATTTAACATGAGTCGGAACTGTAGGAAACGACAAAGTGCCCTTGAAACTAGAAGGATGTGCTTCGGTGAAAGCTAAGAAAATAGCTAAATCATAAGAGTAGTAACAGTAATGGAAAGGAATAGTATGTCTGGGTATGGTTAAAACAGGGAGGACAGCGAAAGGAGTTAAGTGCTACAGAAAGTGTGAAGATACATGAGAACGGCAGAGCGTATTATGGAAACGACTAGAGATTTTTGGAAACGGCATTGGGTCAGAAAGACAGATGAAGATGAGGATGAGATGAAGTGAGATAGAAAAATTGTAATGTGGTCTTCTATTACCTATAAATTGGTGAAAGTGTAACCGTAAGCCGTGAAGAGCTTAAAGTATTGCGAATTGAAGGTCGTGGCACCATAAATGACAAGTGTAAAATGAGTATATGATGAACTACAGTGAGTGAAAAAGCAACAGTGGCTTAAGGAAACAGTGAAAGATATAATGAGTTAAGGGGTCAGATACCCGAAGTTATCAAGTTTGTAAAGGATGAAGTAATCATGGATACCGCAGAAATGAGATTTTCGATTACACCACGTGTTACGGGACCGTTAAGATGTAATTTTGCGGACAAAATTCTAAAAGGTGGGGTGATTATAACACCTCACAATTCTAAAATAAGTAATTAAAGTGTTAAGTGAGAAATTAAGTGAAGGATTAGTGAAAATCCCAAAGAATAGGCCAAAATACAAAGAAAGGGCAAAACGGTAATTAGCCAACACGCAACCCTAGGAAGGAAAAAAAATTGAGCATGAGGTCTCAGATGATAAAAATAAGCCTGGAAATGGATTCAGAACGAAAAATTGAGTGGATAGGCAAGTTTCAGAAAAATCAGTGAATAGTGTTTTTCGCGGGTAAAAATACCGCAGTCAGATTGCACCGTAAAACGTGCCAGTGGAATTTTGAGCTCTAGGTTTCAAATATTGATTTTAAATGGTCCATAGGAATAAGAAATATGATTTCTGATAATATTTGATGAATTTAAGTCAGTTTGTGGAAGCGTGCCAATGGCGCGCGCAATAGCTTAAAATAGTGTTTTCTCCGAATTACCGGAAAACTCCGGATTCATCTGATAAAGTATAATTAAGGGACAATGGTCAATGTTAAAAATTAGAGTTTCTAAATAAGTTTTGAATTTATGAAATTTTAGTGAAATCGGAGAGAAATTCGGATGAGTTTTAAATCGCGTGGGACCCGCCCACTCAAGTTTCACTTAGCCACCTCACCACCTTCACTATTCATCATCCTCTCCTTTTCTTCTCTCTCTAAAAAACGCACATGCAGCCCCTCCCCACCATTTTTGATGCAAAATTTCCTTTGGCCATAACTTGGCCATTTCTCCACCGAATTCAACGATTCTTGTCTTGAATCTTGATGGAAAACACCTTCTGAACCCATTGGTACCACTATTGAGCCTTGAAACCGCGTATTTGGGGAGATCTGCACCAAACTCAGATCCGAAATTTTGGGAGAAAGTGAGTTCATGAAGCTTTTTCATGCTCCAATGGTGGAGTATACTTAGGTGGAGCCATATACCGTGCAATTGGGTAAGTTATTTCAACATTTCATTGGTTGATTTTTGAATTTGGATTATGGACCCTAAAGAGGGATTTTGTGATATGTTGTGTTAGAGAGCTCAAATGGAAAATGTCTATTAGATGATAATGTCTTAGAATGATGTATTAATGCTAGAAATGCAATGAAAATTTTAAGCGAAAAAAATGGATTTTTAACTTAGGAAAAAATTGATGCATGAAATGGAATTTTTGAGTTTTGTGTTAATGTGTGGTATAGTGAATTGTAGTGTGATTATATGATGTTAGGAAGTGATTATGTGAGTTGTGGGCCATAGGAATTGAGTGGAAATCCTTGGTTTGGGCTAACCAAGATTAGGCCATTTATGTACAATTGAGCAAATGGATGTGTTAGAACACTTTGGTGTTGTGTTGTGTGATGGAAAAGTTATTAGATGGGTTGTGTGGTGATTGGCATGTGGAAGAATCAATGTAAAAATGATAAGTGTTGAAAGTGGCAAAATGTGCCTAAAGTGTAATAATTCGCAAAACGTTGCGAAAAAGTCGTAAAACCGTAAAACGGCGATTGAACTAGCCTTTGGGTAACCTAAGTAAGTGAAATAAAATGAGAAAGAAAATTTAGAAAAATAAAACCCAAAATAACACTATGTAGGCCGAACCCTTAGTGGAGGGGAGAGGAAATCTGACGTTTTCGCGTTTTGACGTATTTTGACTGAAACTGACGGCTGTGCATGGTTGTACAGGTTGCCGTACGTGGATATAAACTTGGAACAGTGAAACAGTGGATTGCCCTTGGTCCTGGATCAAGTGGATTGAGGCGTTCCCTGTGTATCAAGCTATGAGTGGAGTTTCTGCGGAGCTCAGTGGACGGATAAATAGAAAGGTAACCTCTTGGTACTGGGGCTTGTTCCCCTTTTGTGTTCCACCTTGCTAGTTGATGGCAATGGTAGGAAGTGTGTATGAGTAGTGTAGAACAGCATGAGCATGCATGTGCATTATCACAGTGGGTACTTATGTACCAAATCTCTGGCCAGTAGATATTTTTAGCCTTCGGGCAAGTGTTTCCGGACTACCACTGGATAGGTCTCCGAGAGGGAGTTCCAGTTGACCCAGGGTCGTGGTGTGTTATCCGGATAGGAGCACACTAGGTAGTCTCGGGTGTATATGGTTGGAAGGGGTACCTTGGTGGGTTGTTCTCTGAACACGCCAGGGGTAGTACCCATAGGCGTATAGCCGAGGACATGGCGTGGTATTGGTAGCTACCATCCCGCATGTCGTAGTTGTTCTGATATATATCCCCCTTTCTCTAAATCCCTTGCTTTATCCCGTTTTATAACAGTGATGTTGTTTTATATTATTGATATACATCGAAGTGAACCATTGGGCGGAGTTTTCTCCAGAACCTCTTGGTTACTGAGATATATCCGTATATCTTACCCCGTCTCGGGGCATTTATTTCAGGAGGTAGCAGTGGCACAGGAGTGGCGGGCAAGAGGCCCTTAGGAAGATCATGAAGTGTTGTCATTAATTATCCATGATCATGTCATTTTAGTTATGAATTCATTTGTTAAGTAAAGTTGTAATATGTGGATTATTGTAAATTGAAGTTAAAGTGTAAGTGTAATTGTAATTCAGTATTATAAATATACCATGGATGTATGCTTATTATGATGGAAGGGCTTTAGGCCTACTTTAGGTTTATGATTATCTGTATGATGATATATGCATGAAATTGAAGTTGGTGATTGAAATTATAAAAGATTTGAAAGTGAACTGCTTATGTTTTATGTATAATTTGGATTGGGTTGTAAGTGCCCCAAGGCGTTGTTGGTCCTTGTGTGTGCCACCCATTGGATTTTGCTGGATTTCAGGTGTATAGTGGTGTTAAACAGGTTATGCAAATTTGGGGATTTTAGGAAATACAAAGGAAACTCTGGCGAATTTTCTGTAGAATTGGCAGTTTTTGGGTGAACTTTGGAGGAGCGTATCTCTCTCCATAGTGGTCCGATTGGGACGTGCCATACGTCATTTTGAAGTTTAAGATGTCCCCTACGTTGTGTCAAAATCCTAGGTTCATTGGTGGTGTGCGCAGCCCATGGGGGCTGTTGTCACGCACTGCCCTGTTTCTGGCCAGCACCAGTGGGCAGATTTGGGTCTGTGTTGGGAAATTAATTCCCGCTTCGTTACTTGGTCAAATTAAGCGTACGATATATCAAATCGAAGTTTGAGGTGTCTAGTTTATGGTGTAAAATTTTGAGAGGCAGTGTCCTTGTGGTTAGGTGCAGTTTATTCCGTGAAGTTTGGACGTTTTTAGACTGTTTCGGAGTTGGTAGGCAATGTTGTTTGTCCAACTTCAAACGGCGATAACCGGAGCCCACGAGCTCGGAATCGAGTGTGTGGTAGCTTGTTAGAAAGGTAATTGAATAAGGAAAAAAGATAACCTGGAGTTTAAGTTAGGATTTTTATCTTATGTTCGTAGAAAAACAATTAGCAAGTCCAGTTAAGTGGTAAAAACGTAAAAGTGAGGAATTGGCTAAGTGGGTTTATGGGAACCCCTTAGTATCTTGTAGGTAATAAAATAAAGTGTATAAATAGTTAAGAAAGTCTTCCGCTAGTGTTTCAGTTACGGTCACAGCTTTTTATTATTACGCTTTTTATACTTTTACTGTTCGCGTAATAATCGGAAAAAGTTTACTCGCATTTTTATAAATGAATTGTTGTGATTGTAACTGCGCTTAATATCATAATTAATGTTAACAATACCGGTGTACAACGGGCTGTTACATCCCTCCTCAAACCCCCCAAATTGGGGGAACTTTAATTTTAGGAAGAAGGAGGGTTTTGGAGGGTTTAGTAAAAACCTCTAATTCCTTCCCCTCCTTTTTTTAAACTCACAAACAAAGGGAGGGCTTACTAAAACCCTCCCTTTCCTTTCCTTCCCCTCCTAAAACCAACTCCCAAACAAAGCCTAAGAGTATTTTTCAAATTAATAATGATATAACATAACATATCCAGTAAGTTGCAAGTAAACAAACAACCTCAACTGTTAATGTAATTTTGTTACAAGTTCAACCATTAAAAATATAAAATGCATTGTGGTCCCCAATTTTTATTGTCCCAACTTAAATTCCACCGCCAAAACAATAATAACACATGTGATCGGAGGTAGAACCCTATTACAAAAACTCACACTTTTGTACGTGTCAAATATAGGATAACACAACAGTAAAACATAACTGTGTCATCGAATAAATAATTTTTATCTTGTCAGTTTTTTTATTATGAATATACTTAATTGAATTCTTTTTGTCATATTTATGAATGGAATAAAGAAAGATTTATTACAAATATTTCTTTTGTTTTCTTTTTGTGATATAAAAAAGACTTTGTAATCTATTTGGAATCGATTAACTTGCTTTTTTTTTTCTCTCATTATATTTATGATGTCCTTAAATTCTCTCTCGTAATATTTATGATGTCCTTAAATTTTCTCTCATAAATTTATGATGTCATAACTATCAAGGTATATTTGGTTATATAGTATTAGGATGCAATTTTCAATCATTTTGATATCCGATCCATATGTCATTACGTACAATTTACAATCCTTCTAGAAATGCTTATCCTACCGTTAACTGCATAAATTAATGATAATCTTTTTAAGAAAAATAAATATTTATTTTGTAACTTTATATCTTTTGAGAGTTATTCAGGTATATTTTAATAGTTTAAAGTTTGAATTCATTAATTACACTATAATTGAGATTTATGAGAGGATAAACCTTTTCCCATAATATGAAGAAGAGTGTATCCTTTTAAACAAGGCGTGTTATTGGACCTTTGACTATGTTTTTATTATATGATTAGATCTTTGACTGTGTTTTTATCATGGGAAAAATGCTTCTAGAAATGCTTATCCTACAATTAACTGTATAAATCAATGATAATCTTTTTAAGAAAAATAAATATTTATTTTGTAACTTTTGAGAGTTATTCACGTATATTTTTTTGGTGAAATATTCACGTATGTTTAAATAGTTTAAAGTTTGAATTCATTAATTACATTGTAATTGAGAGTTATGAGAGGATAAATCTTTTCCCATAATAGGAAGAAGAGTGTATCCTTATAAACAAAGGCGTGTTATTTGACCTTTGACTATATTTTTATTATGTGATTGGATCTTTGACTATGTTTTTATTATGGGGAAAATGCTTCTAGAAATGCTTATCCTATAATTAACTATATAAATTAATGATAATCTTTTTAATAAAAATAAATATTTATTTTGTAACTTTCTATCTTTTGAGAGTTATTCACGCTTATTTTAATAGTTTAAAGTTTGAATTCATTAATTACACTATGATTGAGAGATTTATGAGAGGATAAATCTTTTCCCATAATATGAAGAAGAGTGTATCCTTTTAAACAAGGCGTGTTATTGGACCTTTGACTATGTTTTTATTATATGACACTACCAAAAAAACGCTCCTTATTCACGGCACTTTAGCCACGACTTAAAATAACAAAACAGTAATTAAAAAAACCCCTAAATTTTGATGCGAATTGTGCCACCTCGGGAAGATAATGTAGAGTATTTCCTCAGTCTATTTCACATATCATAGTTAGACGCTTTGTTTTTTCTCATTCACTCTTCGTAATTATTTCAACAAACACTGCATTCGGTATCGATCCAGTCCTGCCACCCCTCCAAGTTCGAAATCCTAGCAGGGTCGAAGTTCTTCAAGGCCTTCAAGGTTCCTTTTTCACTATTTCTCCTTTTCGATTTCGTCTTTTTCTTGTTCGTTTCACTATTTTGTGCTTTCGCATTACTTAATCTTCTTCGTATATGGGATCGTTGATCCACAAGATAATTCATTGATGCAATTGAATGTCTTAGTCCTAATTTGGAAATAATAAACCCTGATCTGGTATTTATTTCCTTTTAAAAAAAATTATTATATGGAGCACTTCAACATTTTGGAAATAAAAGAAATGTTGAGTGGATTTGAACGATTACAAGAAGCCATAGTTTTCAATGGAATGGACATGTTCAAAACTTTATGAAATTCAAGTTGTGGATCATGGTGCTTTGTTATGAATAGCTACATTAGCTTTGTGGTCTCAGTATCACTGGAATGCAGAACAACGATTCGTGCATTTTTATCATAAGGATTAATAGTGAACCAAATTATAAAATGACTTTTGGAGTGTTAAAATAAATAAAGATGAAAAGGTATTATTATAACATGCATTACTTTCTTTCTGTTATTCGCTCCTCTTTTTTCGCCAATCTTGTTACCTTTTTTTCTTTCTTTTTTTTTAAATCTCTTTTCATTTTGAATCAATGCAAGAGTTTGTTTGCAGATGTTGAAGTTGCAAAGACAGCAACTGTTGCAGAACTCAAGCAGGCAGTAGAGGCAGCTTTTAGTCACATGCCTTAGAAGGGGCCAGGGAAAATATCATGGTGTGGGTGTGTGTTAATTACTCATCTTACATGTGTTTATGAATATGTAATCTGACTAATTTGGTTTTAGAGTTTTAACAATTTCATTAATTTGACTATGTGGAGAATAGGGGCAATTTAGAGTATCTTGTTATGAATTATTTTATTATGATATTCGAATATTGGGACAAGTGTAGGTTGATTTTCAATATTCAATTTGGATTTACATAGTGAAATTTGTTGCTTTCTTAACCTCATGGAACAGAAGTGTGTTGTGCTGTTATTATTGTTTTTCTTCAGTTTCTACTTACTAAATTACCATGATCTGTTGCGTGTGTTTTTTATTTTTTATTTTTTTCATTTGTTTGTGTAGGCCACACGTTTGGGGGCAATCTTGCATATGCTATAATGGACACAAGCTAGTTACTGAAACAGATTATCTTAGTGATCATGGCATCAAGGATGGTGACCAGGTTTGTGACTTTTAAGTCTTACAGATTTATTGAAGAGCCTGCTTGATCTACACATGCACATGTTGATGAAATATTTTGTCAAATCATCACATTTGAACTTCTCTAATTTATAAGATTATAATTGTATGAATCGCATGATTTTTATTAACTAAACTAAAAATGTAAAATATTTAGTTGGTTGCAGCAGTATGGGCTGATGCTGGTTTTTTATTCTGAACTAGCTGCGTTAGTTTTCCCCCCACTATTTTACTAACTTTATTTCTTTCCTCTTTTTGATCCTGGTTAATACTTAATACAGTTTGAGATCAATTAGCAGCCCCAAAGTTTGCACAATGAATGTTAATGATGGATGTTGCTGAGGTTGAAGAAAATCCGTTTGCAGCAAGTGATGCAGAGGTATGATGATATATCTTTAGTTGTTGCAAGAGCTGTTTTGAAATTTCAATAAATTAGTACTCTGTAACCAAAAAGAAGGTACTTAATATTTATACTATGCAAAGTACTTATGCTCAGATATATATACATTTTTTTTTTTTGGTAAAAATGCTCAGATATAATTAAGGAGTCAAATTGCTTTGATATTAGTCATTTAGTTTGTTTGCTTTTATTTTATTTTTTGGGTATAAGTGTTGTTTATATTATGAATAGCTGAAAACGCCTGCCAACTGCCATTATCTTGCACCTGATTGCTTTTCTTAATCTCTAGGTTACCAGGTTGGAAATGGTGGGCTTGTCGGAATTAGAAGAGTTACTGCTTCTTCAATGGCATCCGAAAATCAAAAATTAGCAACTTGTTCTGTTTCGGGAGATTGCAATGGTGACTCTGTTGAGACTGATTTATGTATAAGATCAAATTCGTCTTCGCTGCTGCTTCTTTTTTTTATAGCAAGTATACCCATGATTATATATTTATGAATAATATAAAAAATTATTATATGGAGCACTTCAACATTTTGGAATATTTCATTGAATAGTGTGACTGAATGAGTATACCTATATACATATTTGATTCTTTACTATAAATAATTTGTCTTTTGAGTCATCATTCTATTAGCTTGTGATTTTTTTTAACTTTTTTTTGTGTAGATAAACACAGTTTAGTTGCTACTCATGGGAACTGTTGTTGAAGCTGCAAAAAAGGTATTCATGGTTATTTAACATATAGACTTGCTTCTAGCATTTTTGCATTTTGGCTGGTTCTTAAAATCTGATTGAAGTGAATATTTTTCATGATTCTTTTACTGCCATACAGAATTTGAAGGTTTAGTATTTGAAAATATATTTTTCCTTGACTGGGCAATGTGCTGTACATAAAGCTGTACGATATGTTAGTGCTATGTGTCCAGCATATATATATATATATATATATATATATATATATATATATATATTCTTTACGCTGATGATATGATCTCAACAACACAATTGGTAATGTAATTATGTAACTTGATTTGGCACCTTGTTGTGATGAAATGGTAGTGTTGTCTTTGTAAATATGTTTGCAGTGTCGCGACTTGGTCATAGAGTCAAGAGATGCAAGATGGCACCAAGGATTGTCCGCACCCTATGCAGAAAGGTTTGCTTTTATATATATATATATATATATATATATATATATATATATATTCACAATAAAATAACTAGCATTAGATCACCTTCTTCTAAAGAATCACAAGATCCAGGTAAGACTATATTAATTTCATTATTTGATTTTATTTTTATGTTTTCCATTCGAAGTTGGTCCCACTTTACCTTTTTTTTCTTATGTTTATTATGGTCTATTCCATATAACTAAGAAGTAAGATTTTATAAAATGATTTATTTTATTTATTACTTTTTTACATTAATTTAATTTTATCAGAATTTTGGATGATTTGATTAATATAACAGAAACTACCAATTGAGATGCCAAGAGGGATGAATGCGAAGATAGGTGAGAATGGTAGCGATGCCCCTGATGTACTCACCAGCAATGACCATGAGGTGCGTGCATCCCTTACATATATATCTAATTAATTAACTATATTATTAGATGGCTACATTAGTGGTACTATACTTGAAATACATTACTACAGCTTCTGATTGAAAGTAATCCTAAGTTAGCATAATCTTATTTGTCTAATATAATTGATGGATGGGATTATTTATCAAGTGGAATATGTACTTTAGCTATGCTTTCAGGCAGTTTGAATATGAACTTCTATAATACTAAGATATTGCTTTCTAAAGGGTATTAATCTTCAATTACTTATAGAAATAGATGAAATTCTTATGTTCTTGATTCCTAAAATCTAGTTTCATGATTTACTGAATTGGAAGCAGCAGTTATAAAAAATATTTGCTTTGTTTGAATTACGATATAGTCATCTTCTAAGTGAACTTGTATGTTCCTATGTTTGGAAATGTACAGAATGTGCATCTGTATCAAGTATTCCACGTGGTAACTGGTACTGTCAAATTTGCCAGCACATCTTCCCGAGAGAAAGTTGTGGGGTACTCAATCCTGATGCTGTTGCAGCTGGAACGGTTGAAGGAGTTGATCCTATTGAACAGATTGCCAAGAGATGCATTCGTATAGTAAAAGACTTTGAAGCTGAGATTAGTGGATGTGCTTTATATAGGTAATAATTACATTGTATAGATTAGACCTTAGAAGCCAATGTATGGACTTGGCTACCTTCTAACATTGTACTTCTTGAAATCAGTAATTGTTTCCATCCTTCGTACTTCTGTATTCAAGCTTAATCGTAAATCAGTGTAATAGATATACGATTTTTCTGTGATAAAGAGAAAACTTTGTGCATGTAGGGGTTCTGACTTCAGCATATCAGGATTTGGTCCACGCACAATAATAATCTGTGATCAGGTATGGATTCTAGTCCATTATTTATTTTGACATCTCATAGAAGGCCTCAGTAACCTGTAGAGTGAAGTTCCCTTGTATGAAAGGCATGATCACAATAAAGAGGGTTTCTTGGAAACTTTTTTTTCCAATTACTGGTTTCAGACTCTGCACATAATGGTTGATTTGACTGTAGCTTTGCCTAGACTGTATTACAAGCTTTCAAAAGTTCAGCAGCCTCTAATACTGCAGTGAAGGCTCAAACACATGTCAGTAGTTCCCTTTCAGGTGATTCTTACAGTCTCTCTTTCACATGCGCGCGCACGCACTCACACTTGTATAAGCAAGAATGTTCTAACTTTTTGTAGGGTGGTATTCAGTGTAGCTTAAAAGTAAACGGTGGTGATGAAGAGATCCATCCAGAGCAGCTTCTATTGACTGACAAACTCTGATTCTGATGGCAGATTCCGGTTCCTCACCATCCCTTGCAGAAAATTACAAGAAACCCACGTCAAATTTCTTCAATATTCCAAGGCTATTCACCAATTTCACATCAAAAGTGTTGAATGAAACCGAGGCTATGATGAGCCCAACTTCTATCCTCGACTCTAAGCCTTTCAGCGGCTTCAAAAGCTCTTTTTGGTCAGAAACAATTAGCCTCAGAACCACCGTTAGTGAACACGAGCGTTATTGGGATCAATTGGATTCAAAAGGCCTTGTTGATGCTCTTGTTGATGACAAACCTGGGGAAATAACATCAAAATCCAAAGCAGGTTGATTCTATTTGACGTGGGTTTGCATCAGTTATAAATAGCTTGGCTTTGCATCAGTAGTTTGTTTTTCCTTAAATATTTTTGGATCCTAGATATTGGTATATTGAACTCACCTGAAGAATTCTATATTCGGCAGGTTTTAAATGGTAATCCATATAGTAGAAAGTGTGATGGTTGCGGTCTGTTTTGGTTGAATAACCAAGACAATGTATGACATCAATTTTGGTTGCGGTCTACTTGCTTGCATACCAACAGGTGAGACTTTTCAAACATTACTCTGTTTTATTCTTGTGAGTAATGGGATTGCTTTACACAAGTGCAAGAAAGACTAATACCATTGTTTTTGTGTTTTTTTTACGGGTGTGATTTGGTAGCAAGCCTTTTAAAGGGTTAGGATGCATTCAAGAACGATTTTTGAAAGGCTGATACAGAAAATTTGTGGTCATATTTTTAGTAATTTTGTATAGAAGTCTATTGAGAATGACAAACTTCTAATTTTAACTTTATTTGACAATTCCTTTTTTTATGATGTAATAAAAACTTTATTAGTGCATATGAATTAGAAAATGATGGCTTTTGAAAAATTGTGTTCCTGGATTTTGAATCATTACAATTTGTGTGATTTACTTTTTGTAGAATTTGTAATATTTTTTTTTTAAATGATTTCCTCTAATTAGCCACGGTTACTCTCGTGGCAAAAAATCTTTTGGTTTGTGGTAAACTAATCTATTTAGCCACGATCTTAATGTGCCTAAGATATGAAAAACCGTGGTAACTAAATGTTACCACGCTCATTCAGATAGTGGCTAACTACAAAAATTGCCGTGGTTAAAAAAATGCAACGCCCTTGTTTGCCACGGTTTTTTAAGCTGTGGAAAGCTCTATTAGCTACGGTTTTTACCTTTGTTAGCCACGTTTACAGCCGTGGCTAATCACTGTTTTTTTTGTAGTGTGATTATATCTTTGACTGTGTTTTTATCATGGGAAAAATGCTTCTAGAAATGCTTATCCTACAATTAACTGTATAAATCAATGATAATTTTTTTAAGAAAAATAAATATTTATTTTGTAACTTTTGAGACTTATTCACGTATATTTTTTTGGTGAAATATTCACGTATGTTTAAATAGTTTAAAGTTTGAATTCATTAATTACATTGTAATTGAGAGTTATGAGAGGATAAATCTTTTCCCATAATAGGAAGAAGAGTGTATCCTTATAAACAAAGGCGTGTTATTTGACCTTTGACTATATTTTTATTATGTGATTGGATCTTTGACTATGTTTTTATTATGGGGAAAATGCTTCTAGAAATGCTTATCCTATAATTAACTATATAAATTAATGATAATCTTTTTAATAAAAATAAATATTTATTTTGTAACTTTCTATCTTTTGAGAGTTATTCACGCTTATTTTAATAGTTTAAAGTTTGAATTCATTAATTACACTATGATTGAGAGATTTATGAGATGATAAATCTTTTCCCATAATATGAAGAAGAGTGTATCCTTCTAAATAAGGCGTGTTATTGGACATTTGACTATGTTTTTATTATCTGATTGGATCTTTGACTATGTTTTTATTATGAGAAAAATGCTTGCTTCTAGAAATGCTTATCGTACAATTAACTGTATAAATCAATGATAATCTTTTTAAAAAAATATATATTTATTTATTTTTTAACTTTCTATCTTTTGAGAGTTATTCACGTATATTTTAATAGTTTAAAGTTTGAATTCATCATTAATTACACTATAATTGAGATTTATGAGAGCATAAATCTTTTCCCATAATATGAAGAAGAGTGTATCCTTTTAAACAAGGCGTGTTAATTATTGGACCTTTGACTATGTTTTTATTATGGGAAAAATGTGTGTCCTTTTAAAAGATCCAAACTTGGGTTCTTTTAAGAAAGAGACAAAGACAAAGAGGTGCAATCCACGCCTTAATTTTTTTTAATGGGACCCACACCTCTTTGTGTCTATCTCTTTCTTAAAAGGACACACACTTTTCTTATAATAAAAACATGGTCAAAGGTCAAATCACACCCCTAGTTTAAAATCCAAAATTAATAATTACATCATAATTGAGATTTATGAGATGATGAATGTTGAACAATAAGAACATTTCTCCTAGCCTTTAAATAAACCAAAACCAAAGAATTATTACATTAACATTGCTCTCTACGAGATCAATTGCAGATTTGGAATCTTTGTCTTGGAAAAATACCACCAATCTTGGATTGCACACACAAGAGCTTCAACTTACCAAAAATCATGGATATCAGTTTTCAAGCAAAGTCCATCTCCCCAATACCACTCTTTGTTGTTTCTCTGTTGATCTTTTTCTTAATGCCATCAACCTCTGCCCAAAACACCACTGCATACGATGTCCTTCAACAATACAACTTCCCAATTGGGATTCTTCCCAAAGACGCGGTCGGCTACAAATTAGACAACTCCACTGGCAAATTCGAAGTGTACCTAAATAATACTTGCTCGTTTAATATTCACTCTCACAAGTTGAAGTATAAGTCCACTATATCGGGTGACATCACTAAGGACAAGATCTCTAACTTAGATGGAGTTCAAACGAAGGTGCTTTTTCTATGGGTAAAAATTAGGTCAGTCACTCGCCAAGACAACGAGCTCCAATTCTCAGTTGGAGTTGCTTCTGCACATTTTCCTGTCAGTAATTTCAATGAAAGCCTGACTTGTTATGCTGATTTTGACAATGTGAAAGGGATTGGGAATCATGTGAACAAGTCCCCTAATTTTATTCTATCTTGATTTTGGAGGGCGTGCGTATAACGGTCTCTAATCGGCATGAGATACGTAAAGTGGAGTTGTAATTTTAAATAAGATTCTTATGGTAATAATATGGTACCTTTTTAACAGGTTATGATATGTGTGTGTGTTGTATACTTCTTGGTTAAAGAGAATGGTCGACGAATTAATTAATTGAGATGTAAATTATGTTGAAAATTTAATTTTCTCTTATTTTAATGATTTAATCTAACATATGAACTAAAAGAAAATTAAAAATTGTTTCATCACGACAAAAATAAATACACTGTTTGTGATGAAAAAAAGTATCAATTCAAAGATATAAAAATCGTCATTAAGGTATTTAAGTGACAATTTTTTTCTTCGTCAACATTCATAACTAATACTAACATCATGATTAAATCAAAGATGATATTTTGAGACGCTATTTTGAGACGACATTAAAAGAAATATTTATTGCTACGAAAAAAAAAATCATCACAAATATTTGTCCATAATACTTTTTTTATAATAGTAGTGATAAATTTTTCACTAAGATTGATATTAAATATTTGTTAATTTTAGACAAAAATGCTTCAAATTATTAATTATGAATTATTTCTCACTAGTAACAAAAAAAAATTATTGATAATTTTTATAATTGTCAATATTATGATATAATATTAATCAGAAGTTAAAATTTTGTTACTATTGTTTTTTACGTCTTTAAAATTTTATATCAGTGATGATCTTATTGTGTGAAAATAATTTATTGATCAAAAATTTATATTATTTACGAATTATTTGTGTTGTGATAGATATATATTTGTCACTATTAATGAAATTATGATGACAATTTATCATTTTGTCACAATTAAAAATAATAATAGTATCAAAATAAAATTTTGTCACAAATAATATATCATTAGTGACAAATTATATATTCATCACTCAAATTTTGTCATAAATAATCATATTTGATGTAGTGAATAATCTAATATACTTTTAAAACTATTTATTAAAGTGATATGCTTTGATATCCTCTCCCCATGTAACCCAACATTACGAAAAAGATAATAATAAAAATCATAAGAAACAATTTGAGTTTCGAAAATAATTCACTTAAGACATATTTAAGAAATAAACTTATATTACATGAAGCAATATTTTAAATAATTAATATTTTCTGAAATTATTTTTGGTTATTTTCTTATTCATCAAAAATAATTTAATTCTTCGTTTGGAATAAAAAATTTCATTTCCGTTAAAACCAAAATATTTTATGCATATGAAACGACCACCGAAAAAAAGTGTGTTTCTTATGAAAAAAAGAGGTGAGTTGGAGTCCTCCAGATAGCTCACAAGTTTCGACTTTGCAAGGTCACGAATTTGATCACCAAGCTTGGCCCTTTATACCAAAAGGTGACTTCTTAAAATCACAAATGGCATGGAAATGGCTCCCACACCTCATAACCACAAAGTCAGCAACTCTCACACTCAAAATAGGGCTGCAAACTCAGAAATGGTTGGTCTTTCAACCTCCCAAGGCTAGAACACACTCTTACAAGGCACTTTTGTGAAGAAAGCAAGAGAAAATGTGGTCTGTTGGAGTTTCAATGGAGGGAAAAAGGTGGAGGAAGGTGGCTGCCACCAAAGCTCAGAAAATTTCACGTAGGAGGATGAGATCTCTGACCTAGGGCCTTGTGCCCATATATTTATAGGTGCACTTAAGTTTAAACTCACTGTATTAGCACTAATAGTTATGCTTATCATTTTAATCTCAAACTTTATATTCTGCCATTTTTCTAGGATTTGTCATATTTTTAATTTAATTTTTCGCAACACTTTTCCGGTATGCGTTTTCACGCAATCGGTATTAGTTTTGACATCATTTCTCATCATTTCGACTTCAAACTTGATATTATTGACTTAAATATTATTCTAGGATTATTCATACACTTATTATAATTTTTCGGGATACTTCACTGTTACGCACTTATACCGTGAAGCTGCACCGGTAT
The DNA here is from genome assembly GCA_032173675.1 of Gastrolobium villosum. Lineage (NCBI taxonomy): Eukaryota > Viridiplantae > Streptophyta > Magnoliopsida > Fabales > Fabaceae > Gastrolobium > Gastrolobium villosum. Next base: position 17,619 of record JAVKPL010006337.1, read on the forward strand.
CTGCACTTTTCATCAGAAAAGCGACTTTTAATATTATTAAGCCCTTATATTAATTATTTGGGTCTCTTCATAATGATTCTACGTCAATTATGGTATTATTTCATAAACTCATATTAAATTAATTAAATTCTCAATTTAACGGTGCAAGTTCTTACACAACCTAATTCAACCAAAACCACCTGATCATGTATTGGAGGAAAGCGTGGCTTCAACAACACAGCTTCAAAAATCTCATTCTCCAGGTATTCAACCTGACGACACATTCATGCAGGAGTGTTGTGCAATTTCGCAATCAATTATTTAATCACACAAATACGCAAGTGCACCTGTCAACAAGTAATAGAGTGGATGAGTGAGTCCAAATATCGTTCCCACAGAGATTAAGTAAAGCTATAGCCCTTTGTGAAGCAATCAAGGTAACAAGAATAGTTTGTAAAAGGCTAATGACTAATTAAAAAATTAAGAAATAAAATAAACTAAACTAATGATTAACTAAAGAATGCAGAAATAAAATAGGTGTTCCAAGTATTCAAAGGTAGATTGGGATCAATTTCTCCGTTATTGCAACTTCACCAGAATGCAGTAACCATGCTACAATAATTATCCATTCAGTAATCAGAACACTAATGCATGCAAGGGCTCTCACCAACACTACATGTATACTAAGTCCCACATCTCTATGGTCAACATAGTTATGAATCATTAAGTGCAAGTTCCATTTGATTTTGTGGTGTGAATGATCTCTCTACCCATAATTAACTAATAAAATTAGTTAAACCACAATGCTTAATAACTTTCTGAGTTCACCTATATCTCTATAGCCCAAACCCTAATTATCTCGCAGCTCTCTCTCGATAAGTCAGCAAGAATAAAAATAAGCACTTTATTAAGCAACTGAAAGGAAAATCATGTAACAAAGTTAAGGCAATACTAATTACATTACAATAACGGTACTCTATCACCTAATCTTAACAGTTTAGCTCATACTTGGGTGGGAAGAAACAACAAAGAAAGAAAAAGATTCCATTAAACTAAAGTAAAGAAAACAGGGACGTCGTTGTAGCACTGCTCTCGCATCTACCGTAGGCTCCACCATCAACCTTGCTTCAGCCGCCGGAATAGTGCAGGGATCCACCGGATTTGATGATCTCTCTACCAAACCCTAGCCTCACCCTTTGATTCGTTGGATCTCTCTCAACGAACCCTCAAATTCTCTCTATGTGTTTCCTCACTTTCTCTCTCTGGGGGCTGATTGGATGTCTAAAGCATGTGCAGTGTTTGTAGCATGTCTTCTGTGTGTAGGGTGACACTCTGTTTTGCTGTAATGCTGACAGAGCATTCTTTCCTTATTTGCTGCAGCTATGAATGAAGATACAACTGTGTTTTGCTGCATCGCTTGATTGAAGATTCTTTCCTTATTTGCTGCACCTATGATTGAAGATACAGTTGTGTTTTTCTGTAGCGCTTGATTGAAGATTCTTTCCTTTTTTGCTGCAGCTATGATTGAAGATACAGATGTGTTTTGCTGCAGCGCTGATTGGAGACTCTTTCCTTATTTGCTACAGCGCTGATCAGGGAAAACGCATAATGCTGCTGCATATCTCATTAGATTCTTTCCATTTCGTGTTTCAGGTCTAAATTTGGAAATGTAATCCCTGATTTAATGAGGCTTTAATGGTGATCCTTTGAATGTTTTAAATTGCGTAGCCAGTTCAGGACTCTGATTATACGTTCAGAAACTTCTTCCAGCTAATTGGGCTTGGATCCAGAGCTTGCTGGTGATGATGCATTGCTGACCTCATCTGCATTGCTACAACACTGCTTTCCGATGCTACAGCATTGACCTGCAGTAAAATAACAAGTGCATTTAAATGTTTCCAATGCTCATTTATATCCAAATATACATAATTAACATCTCAATTAAATCATGAAATCATAGAATTCATGCATTAATAATATAAAATCAAGAGAATTATATGCAATCATGGTACCAAGATATCACAATTAAGTCCTAAAATAACTCTCTTTCAGAGAGTTATCAAGGCGGCTAGTCCTGTATCCCACACGTCAAGGTTTCCATGTCCATCCTAGTATGGAATTGCAAAAATGCGGCAAAGAGATAGCTTGGTTGCACCCTAAAGCTACTTCAGGAGAAACATAAAGTAGATATCTTCATTTGACTCGAGAAAAAAATAGTAGGAGACCAATGTTGAAAGTTGATGCGGAGGATTAAGTTTGATAGCTATATTATCGAGGAAACTAGAGTTATGCATGGGGTATATGGGTCCTATGGTCATCTAAGGAAATTAGTGTGACGAAGTGTAGAGCGGACCCACAATTTTGTCATTTTCGAGTTCAAAAACATGGTGCCAAAAGTTTCTATTGCACTGCAGTCTATGCTCGCACACATGAACCAAACTATTTGGAGCTATTGAGTGAATTGCGTAGTTTAAGTGATAGCGTAGAGGACCTATGGATCATGATGGGTGACTTCAATGAGATCTCTTATGTCACTAAGAAGAGAGGAGATAGTCCAGCGGGCCCCAAGAAATGCCAAAGGTTTCTAAGTGTTTTGGAGCATTGCCAAGTAATGAATTTAGGTTATTCTGCCATTTTCGTTACTTGGAAAGGTCCAAAGTGGCCCCACATCGATAGGGTTTTTGAAAGTTTGCATTAAGCTTGCGCTAAGCTAGCATAAAGATTAGCTTATGAGGATGCAAAGGTATATTCACTCCCAAGGCTAAGTTCGGACTAGTGCCTTATTTTGGCCAAACTTTCTCCTAGTGGCCACAATAATCATTCAAGATAATATAATAATGGTGCAGGAGCTAGTGTATATTGTGCATAAAATGAGGGGCCAGAGACCTTTCATTGCAGTCAAAGTTGACTTGGACAAAGCTTATGGTAGAATGAGCTGGGAGTTTCTTTGCAAAGTTATGAAGAAATGGAACTCCCAATGAAAATTATATAGTTAATTTGGTCGACAGACACAACTTGTAGTATTAAAGTCTTATGGAATGGAGAAAAAATGGAGGAATTTCGGCCAACAAGAATGGACAGATAAGGGGATCCAATTTAACTTTACCTGTTTGTGTTTGCTGTGGAGAAATTATCACACATTATCAAAACAGCCGTGGATGGAGGTTTATGGAAACCTATTAGAGTGGGAAAACATAGACCAAAAATTTCCCATTTAATATTCGGGGATGACTTAATGTTGTTTGCTGAAGCTTCCATTCACCAATTACAGATCATAAAGTGCCTCAATCCTTTTGGGGATATCTCAGGTCAAAAGGTTAGTATGCAAAAAATAAGTGTCTTCCTTTCTAAGAATACACCGATCAAGTAGCAAACGCCATCACCGAGAACAACGGATTTAAAAGGGTTAGAAGTCTAGGCAGGTACCTCGGTGCCTGGATGCAGGATGGTCGAGTCTCAAAACAATAATATATCAAGGTGGTGGATAGAATCAAAGAGAGATTATAATCCTAGAAAGCAAGCTGCCTTTACCAAGCCTGAAGGGTTACATTATCGTAGTCAATCTTATCCACTATTCCTTATTTCCACATGCAACATAGGAAAACTCTCATCGCAATCTGTAATGAGGTAGAACGGCTTCAACGAGACTTTATTTCGAGAAGTCTAGAGCAGAGACGCCACACCTAATCAGTTGGGATATCATAAAAAATGAAGCACAACTACTAGACTCTTAGCAATAATATGTCTTCCTATTACCACCTTGAGTTTCCCTTTGGATTTAACAAGACTCTTAGCAAAATCTGCACTATATCTAGCAAAGCTGCTAGACACAGCAAACATATGATTAAGAGTCTGAAACATCTCTGCTCCATTCTTAATCATGTACACTTGCTTCTGCAAGTATTTGGAAAGACTGACAATAATATAGCGGTGAACTACCTTATCTGCCCTCTCTCAATCTGAGTAATGCATTTTAGTTTCCTCATACGCACCCTCTATAGGTGGCCATGGCTTTCGTATGGTAAGGACAAATTTTAGCTTTTCATGTTTAAGAACAATATTGACTCATTTTTCATTCTTTGTAGTTGGTACCATCTAGATGAGGTTTTTGACTCAAAATCATGGCTAAAGGACAAAGAAAGTCATTTTCTGAAGAAAAAAAACATACAAGGCACACAATTACAAACAAATAATGCAATAAACAAACGAAGTGCAAATAGATTCTCATAACTACTTTTGTTTATTGTTAACAATTCTGCAGTTTTCTTAACAAGGCTTATGATGGGCAAATCACTTGTAAAAACTAAAATTGTTATTTGAGCCTTCAGTACCATTGCCAGAGCCTCGATTGGAGGGTTAACAATTTTACTAAATTTGAATGTAATTAACCATTGTTTAATTTCAAAATTATCCTTAGTATCAAAGAATTGCCGACGATGGGTCGTACAATACTTTACTAAAATTTTGAAATTATTAAGATTTAATCTAGTAAAATCCAATTATCCTTATCCAATGAGGCTTTAGCGATAACCATTTCACTAATAAAAATATTCAATATTTTTAATGAGAATTTTCACTGGCATTATTGAATGTAAAAATTCATTGTTTAATTTCAAAAATTATCTTTAATACTTAGTATTGTTGACGTCGGGCTATACAATACTATATTAAAATTTTGAAATTATTAAGACCCAATAAAATTCAATCATGCTTATCCGTCAGGGAATCACATGATTATTTTATTGATAGGCCACAATGCGCCTGGAGGTTAAATTAATTTCTTAATTTAAAGGAAAAAGTATTTGTCCTTTTAAATGACACAACTTATGTCATTTTACTCTCACAAAGATGTGGGACCCACACCTTTATCTTTTTGTCCATTCTTTCTGTTCCATGATTTATCTCTTTCTCTCACTTTAAATGACATAACTTTACATCCTTTAAAATGATACATACTTTTCCCTAATTTAAATTTCCTCCCATGATTATTTATGTCCAATCATCTTTATCCGATGGGACTTTACATGATTATTTTATTTATGGTCTTATAGTGCGCTTAGAGATTAAATTAATTTTTTAATTTAAATCTCCTTCCATTCAACATAGAATTATTTTTCAATTTTCAAGAATTGTTTAATATAGAGTAACCTTTGTTTTATTTCAAAAACAATGTAACCACGCACGCCGATAAACGTGCATCACTTAGTTTATTGAGTTTTTGAAATTATTAAGGTCCTAAAATCCTGTCATAATAGGCAGTGTGTGCTTCATACAATCATGATTCATGATTATGGTATATAGCGTGTGTTTAACATAAAACCATCTTACAAGACTCACAAATTACTTCAAAAATAAACAGTTCTCTTAGAAAATTTTCTTAATTATTTTTTCTAGATTTAAATCATTCAAATAACTAACTTAATTATTAATTTAGATTTCGGCAATCATAATAATTATCATAACAATCATTAAATTATTAAATTTGTTATGTACAAACTTCAAAAATTAGAATTAATGTCATAATGACCATTAATTTCATAATGACCATTAATTCAGCTTACAAATGTAATAACTATTACATTTAAATTTCAAAATATGAATTAATTATCATAATGATTATTAATATAGTAGTACAAGCATAACATTCATTATGCTCGTGTACTTAACAGACAAAAAATATATTATTGTTTAAATAAAAAATTACGAAAACATAGCAGTTTGAAACCAATTTACGAATCTATAGCAGTTATGTGCAACTCATGTGCAAGGATGCGCCCCACACAGGCCCCACCTATGCAAAGTTGCACCCCACACAGGCGCGATTGTGCACCATTAACACGTTGACACGTGGCACAAAAGTCAATATTTTAACTGTAAAACTTCGGAAGGCCATAATTTTTTATTCAGGTATCCGAATAAGGTGATTTTTTTTTTTTTGATTCCGTATAAGTTTTCGAGATCTATGCAATGACATCTCACTGTAGGGGATTCGGACAAAAGAATTCCAACTTTTTTTCGAATTTCAGATATTTAACGTAAAACTTCATAAGACCATAACTTTTAACTCGGATGTCTGAATCAGGTGCTTTTTTTATTCCATATATTCAAAAAAGTTATGTGGGAAGATTGAGATCATGTAATCGATTACATGGGCTATTACTAAGGTGTCCAAAACATGTAATTTTTCAAAAAAGGTTTTCGAAAAAATGATAATATAATACAATGTAGTCCATGTTTTAGGAAATTTAGTTGACCAAATCCTCTTTTCGAATTTTGCATGTGTAATTCTTAAAAAGTTATGATAAATAAAAAAAGAATTTGATTCGCACATCCGAATCAAAAGTTATAATGTTATGAAATTTTACGAAAAAATATCATAAATTGGAAAAAAAATTGAAAACTTTTTTTGTCCGAATCCCCTAAAAAAAAATAACCAAAACACTCTTATCCGTACTTCTGTTACTGTCATCATTTTCTTCCGGTGTATTCCCTCCCAGTAATTAATGAAATTGTCATTTGCAGACGAATCATCGTATTTGTGCTCAATATTATTTGACCATTGAATATTCAAATTGAGGGATTGCATCGGGGAAGATAAGTTACCAACATAGTTCATGTCCGCCTAAAATTCAAGTACTATCGTCAGGGACTGTTGCCCAAAGACACTGATCGTGCCCGTAACATTTTCATCATTAGAATTTTGCGGACCAGTATATTTGCCCTCTTGCTGAATTACTAAAAACCTATTAGTAGGCAAGAAATAATTTAATTTTGTTTGGGTTCAATTTTGCATGAATTTTTTCGAAAAATTATAACACATCGTGTTTAATCCGAATTAATCTTGATGCTTTCAAACATAATTCATTTTGCAGTTTCAAATTTTCAATTATTGCAATCCATAAAAAGATTTAGGATAAAGTTCACCAATGTTCATGTACTTTGCTTCAAAATCATTTATGCCTTGACCTAAGGGTTTTTTCTATCACATATGTCCCTGTACTTTTGTAAAAAAATAAGAAACCACATGGGCATATGTGATAAAAACATATCATTTTACAAACCACCAGGGCATATGTGATAAGAAAAAAATCACATGGACATAAGTGATTCTGGAATAAACCACAGGGGCATTGGTGAACTTTACCCAAAAATTTATTTCTTATTTTTAATTAGGGTTGGCAAAAATGAGCCAACCTGTCAAGTAAGCTCGTAACTCGCCAAAAATGAGCTGGGTTGGGTTGGCAAAAATAAGCTGTCAAGCTGAGCCAACCCGACCCGAGCCAACTCGTGAAAAACGAGCCAACCCGACCCGAGCCAGCTCGTGAAAAAAACGAGCCAACCCGCAGATCAAAATAGTCAACTCACGGATTGAGTATTTTTTTTTTATAAAAAAATACAAAATATAATATACAAAAATGGACAAAATTCACACATGTTGTCATCATTTTTCTTCCTTCTCTACACCTAAGTCCCTAATCTTCTCACATCCATGCCATTTTTATATTGTTAGGCTCTGCTAGCTCTGTTTGGTTAAATATCTTATCAACTTGGTAGCAAGTGTTCTAATTGTTTCTTGATATTGATGCTAATTTGTTGTGAAGAAAATTCGAAACTAAAATATTTTTCTTTTATTTCTCATTTTGTAACCCTTTGTTTAAGCTGATGGAAGTCACATAGCTGGATGAAAACTACATGGTCATTTAAATAGGATGAAAACTAGTCAACCCGCGAGCAATTTTCGAGCCAACTCGTGAGTTATTTTTTCAAGCCAACTCATGAGCCATATTTTTGAGCCAACCCGCGAGCCAACCCTAACCCGACTTGGGTCGGGTTGGGTTGAGTTTGCTGGATAATTTTTTTCGAGACAATCCTAACCCGCCTCATTTTTTATATTGAATATGAGTTGGGCCAGAGCAGATCGGGTTGGCCCGTTTTGCCAACACTATTTTCAATCATAAAAGCTTCGATAAGATTTACAAAAAAAATAAAATAAGAGGAGAGATATTCTCACTATTAAAATTTTCCACTATCAACTTACTACCTATCTAATCACCATTAGATTAACATTTTCTCTCTCTTCAATTTTTTTTAATATTCTCTCTCTTTGATCCAATAATGATGTGATGGATAGTAAGATAATAGTTAAAAATTTTGGTAGTTAGAATATCGTTACTGAACAAATAAATAGTACGAGTAAAAGTGAGGGAACATGCTGTCACGCTCACGCCACACTCGGATAAATATTTTTTTTAGCAGCATTCCGCTTTCCACATTAAACGACATGTGAAATGAGTGCATATAACATGCCCATATTTATAAGACATACCCATCAACAATGACGAGAACTGAACCAGTAGATGTAACAAC